>JAKSZT010054462.1:21644283-21725139 GCA_026826555.1 Tolypeutes matacus | reverse complement strand
TTGTGGTATCTTTATTTGGTTTTGGTATTAGGGTAATGTTGGCATCATAGAATGAGTTAGGCAATATTCCTTATACTTCTATTTTTTGGAAGAGCTTAAGTAGAATCGGTGTTAGCTCTTTCCGGAATGTTTGGTAGAATTCAGCTGTGAAGCCATCTGGTCCTCGGCTCTTCTTAGTTGGGAAGTTTTTGATGACTGAGTCTATCTCTTTACTTGTATTGGACTATTGAGTTCATCTATTTCTTCTTTCATCAATGTAGGCTGTTTGTGGGTTTCTAGAAACTTGTCCATTTCCTCTAAATTATCATTCTTGTTGGCATATAATTTTTCAAAGTATCCTCTTATGATACTCTTTATTTCTGTGGGGTCAGTAGTAATATCACCTTGCTCATTCCTTGTTTTATGTATTTGCATCTATTCTCTCTTTTTCTTTGTTAGTCTGGCTAAGGGTTTGTCAATTTTATTCATATTCTCAAAGAACCAACTTTTGGTTTTGCTTATTGTTTCCAGTGCTTTCTTATTCTCTATTTCATTTAGTTCTGCTCTAATCTTTGTTATTTCCTTCTTTCTACTTCCTTTAGGTTTAGTTTGTTGTTGTTTTTCCAACTCCTCCAAGTGTGCAGTTAGGTCTTCAATTTTAGCTCTTTCTTATTTTTTAATATATGAATTTATGGCTATGAATTCCCTCTCAGGACTGCTTTCGCTGCATCCCTTAAGTTTTGATACGTTGTGTTGTCGTTTTCATTAGTTTCAAGGTAGTTACTGATTTCTTTTGAGATTTCCTCTTTGACCCACTGTTTGTCTAAGAGTGTGTTGTTTAACTTCCATATCCTTGTGCCTAACCTGTTTCTCTGGCCCTTAGTGATTTCCAATTTCATTCCGTTGTGGTCAGAGAAATTACTTTGTATAATCTCAATCTTTCTGAATTCACTGAGAGTTGTTCTGTGGCCTAGCATGTGGTCTATTTTGGAGTATGTTCCATGTGCACTTGAGAAGAATGTAAATCCTGCTGTATTTGGGTGTAGTGTTCTGTATATGTCAATTAAGTCCAGGTCTTCTAATATATTCACTTTCAGTCTCCTAGAACCCCTGATCGAAGGTGGGTTTCTTGTAGACAGCATATAGATGGATCATATTTTCTTATCCATTCTGCCAATCTGTGTCTCTTGATTGGTGAATTTAATCCATTAACATTCAGTGTTATTACTCGTAACGAATATCTTACTTCAGCCATTTTTTCTTTGGGTTAATGTATGTCATATGTTGTGTGTTTCTCTTTTTGTCTTTTCAGTTGTTTTTAAACTCTCCTCCAATTCTCTCTCCCTTGTTTTTTCCTTTCAACTTGTAGAGATTCTATTAGTATTTTTTGAAGTGCTGGTTTCTTATTGACATACTCTCTTAATTTCTGATTATCTATGTATATTTTGAACTCTCCATCATTTTTGAATGCCAATTTTGCTGGATAGAGGATTTGTGGCTGGAAGTTTTTCTCTTAATATTTTGACTATGTCGTACCACTGTCTTCTTGCCTCCATCGTTTCAGCTGAGAAATCAGCACTTAATCTTATTGTGCTTCCCTTGTATGTGATGGTTCTCTTTTCTCTTGCTTCCTTGAGTATTTTCTCTTTGTCTTGAGCATTGGACACTTTGACAAAGTTGGCCTGTTGGGATTTATACTATTTGGCGCACTCTGCTTCCTGGATCTGCACATCCATCTCTCTCAATAGGGTTGGGAAGTTTTCAAACATTAGTTCCTTCAACACTCCTTCTGTTCCCTTTCCCTTCTCTTCTCCATCTGGGATGCCCATAATGTGTATGTTTGTGCGATTTGTGATATTGGTTAATTCCCTGAGTCCATGCTGGATTTTTTCTATCTTTTTGTCTCTCTGTTCTACTATCTCTTTAATTTCAGCTGTATTGTCTTCCATATCACTAATTCTTTCCTCTGCCTGTTCAAATCTGCTGCTATGTGAATCCAGCGTCTTTTTTGATTTCTTGGATTGTGCCAATGTTCACCATCATATCCATTATCTTTTTAGGCATGTTTGCAATTTCTTCACTATGTTCTCCCAGTGTCTTCTTTATATCCTTAATCTCTTCCTTCACTTCTTTAAATTGGTCCATGATATTTGTTTGGATCGCTTTGATTAGTTGTTCGATGTTCTGCATCACTTCCTGATTTTTAATTTGTTCTTTGGACTGGTCCATGTTTTCCTGTTTCTCAGAGTCATTTGTATTTTTTTTGTTGCCCTCTGGTCATCATATTATCTTGATGGGTTTTTTCAGTTGATTAGCTTTTCTCTATGATCTAGAGTTTTATTTAGCTGGTGGTTCTGCGTGTGAGTTAAGTTTTCTCTTTGGCAGTTTTTCTTCTTATTTTATTTCCTTGCTTCTTTCTATGTTCCCTTGAAGGCAAAAGATTAGGGCCAGAGGAATCAAAGATGTAAGGAAGGCAGAAGGATAATAGTAATATTGATAAAGGTTAGAAGAGGGGCCAAATGAGACTTAATGAGATGAATATTTAACTTGTGTAGGCAGTATAGAGTAACAGGAGAAAAAGTGGAGTTCTTACAATGGACTGGGAAAACAAATGGAGGAATATACATATAGTAATTTAGAAAGCTAGAATTATGAGTAGGGAGGGAAATAGTAAAGAAAGGGCTGAAAGGAAAAAGTTAATACTACAAAAAAAAAAAAAGAAAACAAAATAGATGGAATAGAAATTGACACCTTTAAGTTGTGGGCCTATGAAAAAATGTTGTATCTAAGAGCCACAACAGAAAGCAGAAAGCAGAAAGATGAAGGAAGGATAAGCGATAGTTTGAAATACAGAATCAATATAGACAGCAAGTGGGAAATTACTGAAGAAGAAGCACAGCAAAGAAGCGACTAGCTAGCAGCACCTAATTTATCAAAATGAAAGAAAAAAGAAAGGGGGGAGGAAAGAGGAAAGAAAAGCAAGAGACCAGAAATAAACAGAAAAACCAAAGATCCACCCAGGAAGCAGTCAAACAGAGCTAAGGAGGGTCAATGATTCCCCTAGGGTCCACGTGGATCCTCTCTGCCTGCTTGTGTTTATCAATCTATTTCCCTGCAGGCTTCTATATACAGGTCCTGAAACAGCTTTTAGCTATTAAACTAAATTAAAAAGAATTTATTTTTCATTTATTGAAGTGACCTTCTCAATTTTTTTTTTTTTTTTTTTTTTGCGAAATACAGGACCCAAAATAATTCCTCCTCTAGACCAACCCCCTTACGGAAGGGACCCTAGCTGGGCTCATGGAAATTAATCAAGCACGTCCCACTTCCTGGACTCCCCAGGGTAGCTGTAGCTCAGATGTTAGTCAGTGAGGAGTGCTAAAGATGGCAGATTCCGCCCATTCTGGAGCCGAGCACCAGCGTCACCAGGTTGCTATGTAAATCAGTTTGACTCTGTAGATTCGCCTCTCCTCTCAGCCTGATGCTGCTTCAGTTCAGCTTATCTGCTCCCCGAAGTTATGGGGTGGTCCAGACAGCCAGATCGATGGCAAAACAAAAACAACAACAACAAAAAAATTCCCTTCCCTGTCCTCCAACAGAACCCTCCCTCTTTTGGAGAGAGTCCCCTCTTCCTGGCTCCGCAGTGGCCTGGGGCTTATCCCTGGGCAGCTAGGCAAATCAACTCCCTCCCCCGAACAGAATCCCCCCTCCCGTCCACCGGGTGCCAGTTAGCTCTGGCTGTTCTGTTCACCCAAGATCCAAGGGGCTCCAGGCAGCCAAATCCCCAGAAAATAAGACTTTCTTGCCCCGCTTGCGGCTCCAACCGGCCGTTTTACTTTTTTTCTCCCTAACCACGGGGCTCAGCCATCTGTGCCAACCATCACCGGCAGCCTTAAAACTCACAAATCTCTACCGTTCCGTCCACGCCATTGATCCACGCAGATAGATGTCCCAAGCTTCTCACTCCACGCATGCACAGCACAGACCCCCAGGCAGGACCCTGTCCACAATCCGCCTTGCTCTGGGAGCTTGCAGTGTGCGCCCTCCTACACTAACGCCATCTTGGCCCCTCTCCACATAAGGCTAAGTCTTGGAACGTTGCAGTGTTTCTCAGCAAGTGCATTATTGACATTTGCGGGGTGGGGCATTCTAGACTTTTTTTGTTGTTGTTGTTTTACTGGGAAGTCCTGGGGATTGAACCCAGTTTTTACCATAACCTCTTATACAACTTCTCCTCTCACCTATTTTAAATGTTTTAATGACTCTTGACCAAATGGAATTTGCACTAATAACCAGATGGTCACACTCTTCTGCAAACTTTTTCAGGATTTGAACAAATTACATTCTCAGGCAGGGTTTTGACATTCTCAGGCATGTTTTTGAGCTGGTTTATACACACCATTTTACTTTTCCATTAACATACCTCATATTATTTGACTCTTCTCAGGATCATATTGAATTCATGGATTTTCATAGAATTATTGTGTTATTTTTGATGTTCAAGTTGTCACATCTTAGCCAGTGGGAGCCCTTATGCTGGCCCCTTTTAGTATTACCCAGACATTATTTAAAGCATTCTTGCCATCTGAAATAGTGAGATATTCAGGCCCATCTTACTTTTCCTTGGCCTATTACTCTCCAAAATAATGCAGATTCCTTTTAGCAAAGCATAACATTAAAAACAAAAGTTGGGGTCTAGAGGTACATATCAATTAATTATTTCATACAAGTAAGGATAGTTTGCAGGGTGATATCACTGCTACCTCATTATAAGGACAGATATAGAAAAGATAACTTCTTTAAAAAGGAGTCTGATTGGTATTACTGACTTCAATCCAATTATTCCAAAAATGTGTATATTTTTTATTCTGCTTCCATCTAATATCCCTTCAATTTTGAGTTTCCACGTCTTCTCCTCTTTCATCTATATCTTTAAAATATTATATATTGTGTTATAGATTGTAATGATAAACCCTGTATTTGAATTGTAACAATGACTAAACTTTCTAAAACACAATTTACTGTGTATCTGCTTACATCCTATATTCCGCTGTAACTTTCTCCTTCTTTTACCTCTATATTTAATCACTTCATTCACACTATAAATCATCCCATTTTACGATAATGGAAAACTTAAATGTTAACTAATCTTCATTAATTTTTAGAAACGAGGTAGAAAATTCATAGCAAGATTTAAACTAATGCAGATACCTAGAACACAGCTAGGTATGCTCCTTTCTTAAATTAGGTAGTTCTAAAAACCATCTAAATTTAATTCCCTCATTAATTCCAACCTCTCAGTAGAAAATAGTGTTTCACTTTTCCCCTAAACCTTTTCTGAGAATCAAAAGTCTTATCAGAAGAAAATAACGTTAAGCTCAGCAGATCCTTTATACAATTTCAGGTGCGACTCCAGTGTGGGGGGCTTCTGGCAGCCTGAACAGGCTTCTATTCCAGCCTTTACTGTCAGTGCTTTCAACTCACCAGAGATCTGGCTCCTCAGCTGTCCCAGTGGCTCCCAGGATCTCTACTCACTCAACTCTTTTGTATCTGTGCTTCAGGAAGATTGACAACTCTCTGAGGTTTTCTACACCTCCCAAATACAAATACGTGTGTGTACAAGCATGCATGTATGGATAGATACGTGTGTTCAATATGGTTTTTCTCTTTTCTTTTAGGAAGAATGAACTATTATGGAACAATATTTATGAAAAAGTTTAATGGACTCCTCTGTGATGATGTTTTTCTAATCATAAAATAAAATTTTCTTGCATGATTCTTAATTACTTAACATTGAATTCCATCATTTGCTTAAGCATTACCTTGCACTAAAATGCATATAATTACTCATTAATAGTTGCCCTTTTATAGGACCTTTGCCCAATGTTGTATACTGCTGTTAAATGTTTAAGAAAGCACTCTCTGTTAAAAAGAAAATAACAAAAAATGTAAACCAAAACCTTATTGGCAGTATTTGCCTATTACCATTGTGTAAAGAATTTACTTATTGCCAATTTCAAGCTATCAATGTGGCATCACTGAAGATGCAAAGAGATGTGCACAATCAACCCTCAGGATCTGGGAGAAGGTAGCTCCAGCACGTCACTGCCTTTGCCAAAGATCTTTTTTCAAAAAGGATCATGGGGCTTTGTCAGCTCTGAACATTTCAATACACTTTGGAACTCTTTTCTCTATACATTTCCTTCTAGAATTGGTATTTTTAGTTCCAGAGAGAGGAGTTTCTACATAGTGGTTTCCTCACCACTTTGACCTTGTTAGTAGGACCAATGGGACCACCTGACCTGCAAAATGTTAGCAATTCCTTATGGGGCTCTTGCAGAACTGAAAGTGAATGAGCTGAATATTGCTAGAGGCTCTCATGAGGCCTGTTCATTGTGTCCTTTGCCATGGTTGAGTTAATCTGTTCCCTGTGTGTCTCTCACCTTTCTCAGAGAAAACTGCTGCTGACTCCAAGGTTCTGGAAGCTGGGGATCTAGTGTACACAGTGCTCAGGAGTACTGGCAGCAGGCTCTCCTCACCAAGGAGGAAACTGATAATTTACTTTTTTATCTCAATTGCTATAAGTCTCAAGATAAAGCTTGGAGCTCCAGATTTCCCTTTCTAGAACATTATGTGGCACATGTCCATTGTCACAATTTCTGTACCTGCTATCAAAGGAAATTTTTTTCTCTCCATATTTTTTGGTGTTGAAACCACAATTTCTCTGTCCTGCAAATCTTCCCTTGGGTTAATTAAGGTCAAATGACCAGGCTTTGGATTTGGTATGAGATTCCTCACCTAGCTAAGGCTTTCAGAATTCTTTATGGAGTCCCTACTGTGTGCTTTGTTTGTGATGGGGATAAAGTAGAAGACATTGTCCTTTGCTTCATAAAACTAGGTGAAGTGCTTAAATCTAACCCATGTGCAAAATTAAAGACAAAATATAGCTTAGTTAAATGGTGCTGAGTCTGAGTACAATAGAAGTTCAAAGAACCTAGAGATCTGCATGGACTGAAGGACTCAGTGAAACCTGGGTGAGCAGGCAGGCCCTGAGCTTCACAATGAATAATGTGTATATTTCACTGGATGTGTACATGAGTGAGAGGAGGTTAAGTAATAGAAGATGTGAAATGTCCCAGAAACGCAGTCATGTTTGAGCAAGTGTGTAAAAGGAAAACTTAGCATGGCATATGCAAGAATAATATAGCAACATTGCTATTTACAGGATTAAGGGAGGAAGAAGCAGAATGGCATTTTATCTTCTGACTAACAAAGGAACAGGACAAAGATAAATTTCTAATACTGAGGCCTATTTGTCAGAGGTTCTTGTTCACTTTTTTACAGCAAGCATGAGTTATGTTGATTTTAAGTGGTATTTGATACAGATAGAAAGAAGTAGGATAACCAAAAAGCTGAAACTCTGGAAATGTGTGCATCTTTGTCATACTGCTATGACAAATACCAAACAATGGGAATTTATTTTCTCACAGTTTCAGTGGCCAGAATCCCAAATCAAGGCCCCAACAAAGCTTGTGTTCTGGTACTGGCTGCCATCAATCCCTAGGTTTCCTTTGCTTGTACCTCTGCTTCCCATGCCTTGGCAAGTAATGCTTCTTTCTGGCTTTTGAGACTCCCAGGTTCTCTTTATATGGCTTCCAGTAATCTGAATTAAGACCCACCCTGGTTTAGCTCACCATACCTTAATTAAAAAGAGCATCTTCAAAAGGTCACATTTATGATGAATTTACAGCCATAAAGATGCAGGTAAAGAATATGTGTATGTTGGGGTTCATAACTCAGCCTATCACAGCAAGTATCAGTCTAAAGACAAGTGACCATTTTTTCATCACCTACATGTATCTATGTGGGTTTGCCTTTTTTAGTTAGACAAATTTAATATTCAGTACTACTGATGTGCCATTTATTGCTGTTGATCCAAGACATGGAACAGATGACCTTCAGAAAGGCTGGTTGAGTTGGTACTCAGCCCACATAGGACCTTAAGTGTAGTTGAGACTGTTGTCCTGCTTTTGATTTTTGTAAATTCTATTTATTCCAATATTCTAGCCATTTTAAATTGTCTTATCTGTGAATTCCAGAAATCCCCAAGTTAAGAAAATATATCAGGAAAAGGCTCTTGGACAAGAAGAGGTGGGTGGTGACCAAGTACATCACTGAAGCCTTTGGCCTGTTGCTCTTCACAGACAGTTTCAACACCGTGGAAAATCTGCCAGTAAGGACAATACCTGTGTTACATATTCTCTCCCTCCTAGTTGGCAGAACACTCCCTTTCACCAAGTTAGAAAATTAACTTATGATACTTTTTCTTTTCAGGTGAAAAGAAGATAATAAGCTGAGATGGTCTAAAAACAGCTAAGATAATTAGAGGGTTAAAAAAAATGGCAGCATGTAAGTAAAAGAGAAAGGAATAATATTTTACCTAGTACAGGTGGGCTGAGAGGAAACTGTTAGAATAGTCAGTGGCTATTTTCCATCTCTCCTGAGACCTGACCAAAAAATATGTTTAAATGATGGCAGTAGTGATTTCATTTACTTCTAGTGGAACACAGGTAATTCTTGGTTATCTCAGAAAGGCTTCTTTGTACATATAATCCAAAAAAGGTTTACCTGTCTGTGAATTTACTTGGTGCTCTGGTGCTGTCAGATGCTCAGACTTAGAGCAGTGTATAAAATAACAAGAGAGGAAGGAAAGAAGGAGGGAATTTCAGCAATGAGTTTAGGAATTTATCTTTACTTCATAGAATTCAGGCCATATGAATGACCAGTTAAAAATATTTTTCTCATACTAAGGGGAAAATTTATTGTTTGATTTTTTTCCCCAAATTAAAAGGGACAAAGCTGCTAAAGAACCTCTTGGAGGATTGGGACAGTTTTGGATAAAACCTGTTCCTGTCATCAGTCACCAACATCACCACTTCCTTGCTTACCCCATCAGATTTGTAAATTCAAGTTGGCTAACTTCTTGTTAGGCTGAAACAAGGAAGGGGCAGAGAGAGTAAACCAGAAGGGTTCTATGGGATTTCAAGGGACTGATCCTGAGAACATGGGAAACTGAACCTAGGATGACCCTCAGGGTGGCAAGGAGAGGGAGATAATCAACCCTGACTTCAAAGTGGAGCATGCCACATAGTTATAGTCAAGTGTCCACATGTTAAAACTTCTACATAAGTGAGCTAAAGCAAAATTACCTCTTTTTCATCATGTTCCTTACACCTTATTTTGGTATGGTTTTGTGGGGAAATAAAAAACTCTCCCATAACATGAGATTTTCTAATTACACTTTTGTCTTCTGAAATGCTGGGGGAGGGTTTCACCTTCTAACTTCCTGGAAAAGTTCTCCTTCAAGATGAAATTCATCTCTGCCCAATAAAAGATTGATTTTGGATGTGCTGATAGAAAATCAGTCTGATATGATGCTGTGTGTGATTGGTTTATTTTTACAAACAAAAGGATAAACATTCTGTCATCAAGCATGGAAATACCTACCCACATACTGACTTGGAGGTGCAGCCTGTGGCCAGGACTTAGTCCCATCCTTGAAGCCAGAACCCAGGCATAGAATACACAGAGAAAGGAGGAAGGTGCTGCTTGGCACTTCTATGGTAGCCATCTAAAGAGGGTTGCCAAGGACGTCCCTCCAAATTCCTTGGTGTCAGATTTTGGTCTTGGTCTTTGTCCTTTGGTGAAATGTTGGATGACAAGAGTTTTGTCAGTTACTTGGAATTCTGAATAATCAAATATAAAATTTGTGTGACTGATCATTTTTAAACAGATTGTGACTCAAAAATTTAGAGTTAAGGTACTCCATGATTTTAAATGAACAGGGATATAGTAATTATCTTTAAGAATCAGTGGGAAGTTGCTTATGACACCTTGATGATGAATGAGTCCTGCGTTATTCTTACCACATGCCAGCCTTTCCTTTCTCATCATTCTTTTGTTCATTCAACAGAGTTTTATTGAGAGTGAGACATTGTGGGGATCTCGCCCCTATATTTTCTACTTACAGCTTTTTTCTTATTTCATTTTGATAACTAGTGACATCACAAATTCAAAAGAATCTAAAGGACATCTGGGGGAAAGATATGTTTTATATAATACTTAATGGTGAAAACTATGAAAATTCCTGAATTATTCCTTAAGCTAAAAATGCCCATAATTCTAAAACTCATAAAGTCACAGAGTTTTAGAGTTTGAGGTTGTTTGCAAGATCATTTACCCTGATTCACTTACTTTGAAGATAATGCAATTGAGGACCTGAGATGTTAGGTCATCTGTATAAAGTCACATAACTATTTTGATACTATTTCTGCCATAAAATTTGGAATAGAATTTAAAAACCTATATTATCCAGCAGTGTCTCTGTGCTACTCATTTACTCAAATAAGTTTATCAATTGCACTCTTTGTTCCATGCCCTGGAATAATAAACATGAATAACACAGTCTGTCCCTTCAGCAAGTTCATAGACCAGTTAAAGAGACATATGTCATCACATAGAAATAACATGGTGTGACACATGCTGTAATACAGGAATGTACAAAATATTATGGGAGCATAGGAAGGTGAGCCCCAATCTGCCTGGGGGAGTCAGAGAAAGCATCACATGGGAAATGTCTTCAAGAATGAGAAGGTAGGAACAGCGTGTGCAAAGACATGGGGCCAGGAAAGGGATGGCATATTTTGGGAATATCACATTCATGGGGAGCTACACGGGAGACTGTGTCAGGCCAATGGAAAGACAGTGGTTCTGGAGCAGTTGATTGTGTCCTGACTATGAAGGGCCTTAAGTAGCAAGGTAAGGGGTGTGGCTCTCACACGGGGGAACAACACTAGGAGTTCCCACTTTGGAACTAGAGGTCAAGACTGTCCCTTGTGGCCACTCCCTTGTATTATTTGAACTTGTTTCTCTGCCTGACTAGACTATGTTCTCCTACAGCAGGACTGTGTATTTTTGTTAAATAAATGAAGTTTTCTATTCAAAGATATTTCAGTGCCCAGAGGTTTGGTATCACCTTGGGGCTTGTCAGAAACATAGAATCTGAGGCCCACAGATTTTAATCAGATCTCTAGGTGATTCTTATGAATATTCAAATTTGAGAAACATTATACTAAAAGACTGCTTTATACAGGGTTGAAGATCATTAAATATTTGTTGAATCAGTTGTCTTTGGAAGAACCTGTTTGAGTAACAGTTGATTTTTCATTTGGATAATTACTTCCCCAAATAGTCTAATGGATAATACACCTAAAATAAGCTGCAGGAGGCATGTATTTGTCCTAATTCCCAATTCCACAAAGCCTAAGGAGGTCTGTGCAATTAGGGATGCCAGAAATGGACAATGAGGTGGTCAAACCTGGGTGAAGATCTCCAGCTAAATCTTGTATTGGTGACAAACTTAAGGCAAAGTTTGGGGAGAAGGTGCCTTTAGGGAGGGGCTGGCCTGATTCTCCTTATGGCTCTTACCCATAGAATGAATATTTGTATATGAGTAGCCTCTGGAGGTTTGTGGAAGACAAGATCCAGCTGCTGGAGAAGGCCATTGACCAGTGTTTTGCCCACACAGAGCAGCCTCTGCAGGAAGGGGTCTGAAATGCAAGACTTCCTACCGACAGATCCTCAGTGGAGGCTTGGCGGTCAGTGACCTTTTTCAGGAAAAACTGAAAATATGCAGTAAGGTCTGCCTGGTCCCCAAGCCCTTTCAGCAGTATCCTATTGCTTGTGGAAGAATTGTTCTGCTAGGTAATTTTGCTAATGCTTTGCTATATATATATGTATATAGATTGATATAACTTAATTCATTGAAGCATAAGAAAGCAATACACAGACATATATTTATTTTACTTAACTTCTGTTAATAATTGGGAGAATGTAAAATAGACAAAGGATTGTCTACAAACAGGGATCCAACTGCTGCAACATAATCCTTCATGATATACATACATATAAATATAGGCTCACGAAACTGGGGGATATGCCGACATACCTGGCACACCTCTAGCCAGAGTCCCAGATGGATGCAATATAAGTATATATGTATATCTAGTTAGTGAATCTTTGTTAATAATTGAAAGAATACAAAATAGACAAAGGATTGTTCATAAACAGGGGTCCAACTGCCATATCTCAGTCCCTCATGATATGCATACATACTTTCACATGCTCACTGCACTGCATGTTGGAGTCAGGCTCTCTTTGGGGCTGTGACTTCAGAATGCAGCCTCTCCATGTCTGCTTGTGCCCTTCCTCTTTCCTAAGTCATCCTTCTAACAATCCTGGTGAACCTGGTCCTATGTCTAGGACTTGAACTCTTTTCATCTATGAGCACATCTCAGCCCCAGCAGCCCTGTGAGGTAGGTAATGCTATTGTTTTCATTTCATGGATAAGAAAAGGAAGGCACAGACAGGCATATCCACAGGTCATGCAGCTAATTGCTGAGCTAGGATTGGGACCAGGTTACATGACTTCAGGGTCCCCACCAGTAACATAATCTCAAGACAGATTTTTTGTTTAAACATTTATTTACATCAAATTTTAGTCATTAAGTAAATGTCAGTAAACAATTATAGGTCGATCAGTTCCAGGGGCTAGATGTAGAATTGATTTTGTCTGTCTCAAGAGACAGTTCCTAACAGCTTCCTCTGAACTAAATAGTTCTGTCAGGGATGTTTGCACCACCTTGCCACAGCTCAGGATCTGCGGGCTTTCCTTCTCATCCCCCAGTAATGTAAATATAAATTCTTTGTCAGGGTCTAAGCTACTGTTGGCCTTTTCCTTGACAACATGAGTCTCCAAATTTGTCTGCCTCAGTCCAGGCTGAGCTGATCCACTCTCCCAACCACCTAAGGAGCCTGATGCTGCTATTTTAGAATACCTCTGAATAAACCCAGTAACATCCCAAACCTGCTTTTCCCCATACACCTCCCCTACTCCCAACACTGCAGCATTGGAAAACACTTTTTTCCTCAATACAAAGCTTGTAATTTCCCCTGAAGGAGGCCATGATGTATCTCACTTTCCAGTAGCAGTTTAGTTTCAGTCATTTGACATATTGCCACAATCTACAAGTACATGCAGAAATGAGAGTGAACTGTACAGTGGTCAGTCCCATGTAGCATATAGAAATTGGATCTTAACTTGCCCAAGAAAACAATTCCTTTAAAAAACAATTATGATATTGACCATGTGCAATCTATCTTAAACCACAGAGATGTAGGAAGTTAAAACTGGACAAGACCATAGAGAAATCCTAGGCCTATTCCCTGACCTTACAGACAAGGAAACTGAGGCTCAGAGAGGATAAGTTACTAGCTCAAGGCTAACAGCTGGAGTTGAGACTAGGGCTTAGGGCCCTGGTTTGGTGTGTTCAAGAAAAACCATAAGATTTGAATTCAGGAGGTCTAGATTTAAAACTAGGCTCTGCAAGGCAAAAATTCAGGTGTTTTTCAAAGAGAAGCAAGAAATGGTTAGAAGAGGGGAAATGGTTTTATTTGATAGAAGGACTGAGTTTAGCAAGAAGATATTTCTCAAGCACTTGGGAAGAAGAATCTGCTGTGTCAAGTATGGTATATTGCACAAAGCAAATGCTCAATAAACATTTAACCAATGACTAAATGCACGATGGGTTAATGGCCAGCTTTTTTTCTATTTTTCCACCTCTGCTGTTCCTATTCTCTCCTCCATGTCTCAGTGCATCCTTATTAGGTCCTAATTCAGTCGATCAACACTCCAGGTACAATCCCCCATGAATAGATGGGGGAGAAGGTGCTGAGACATGTTGGATCCCCTCAGAAATCCTGCCCTGGTAACTCCTGAGCTATTTGGGGTCTCACCCTTGGAGTATAGTTTGAATTTAGTTATCCCCAGTCTCTATCCTCTCCTGCTGGTTGTTTGGGTGGGTCCCTTTTGTAAGAATCACTTTCCCTTTGGTCCATGCTGTTCTAACAGAATGAACGTCCTTTGTCATGTAGAATGGAATCACTGAGAAGGTCAAGGGCAGTATCTCCACCATGCTGACCTTGCTTCATCCCAGGGTGATGGCCTCTGCAAGGAACTTGCAGGTAAATACATCAAACATTGCATACAACATGATCATGCAGATACACCTAGCTATGTAGCTCCTTCATGAATTGTTTAAAAATTAGAATAGGAAGAATTTCCAGATCCTGGATGGACATGATGGTGACCACATGAAGGCACCACCCTTTCCTGAGCACCAATTGAGACTAAACATTACACTCGGGGCTTTCTACACATCTCATTGAATTCCCACGTTCAGTGTGGGATCCTCACCTTCAGTTCTCACATTCAGTACCTCACTAAGGTCGATGCTATTGTACCATTTTGCAGGAGCAAAAACAGACTCAGAGAGGGTGACATGCCCAAGTTCCCAAGCTAGGAATTGAATAGATTTGATACAGAATTCAAATCTATTCTGTTTCCATGATTCTGCTCTGCTATCTCCATAAAGGCTCTCCTTTAAGTTGACACTTTCTCAGGGAAGTAGTAATATTTTTTTTTTTTTGACAAATATATTGGTTAACATTCCAAACATGTATAACCAATGAACATGGCCTAGGTTTCTTTATCGGTATTCACTTCAGTAACTTGAATTCACAGATATAAGCAGAATATAAGCAGAAAGTTACAAGTAAACACAGATTATACATGCAAATGGTGGTTTCTAGTGGAAAGCTTTCCCTTGATCCTTTAGGAGCCAGGGAAGGCAACACCAGCTCTGTGTGGGCTGATGCACACAACCACCTCCCTTTCATGCTCTGCCTCTGCCAGGTTCCCTGCCAGCCTGGCACACAGAAGGCTGCAGAGTGGGCCATCCCCTGGGTGCACCCAGCAGGACACAGATCACCAGTCCAGTCCAGCAGACTCCTCTAGCTCAGAGGTTTGGACTAGGCTCACTGCCTGTTAGACTTAGTGGGAGGACTCACGGCACATTACTGGAGAGAATGTAAACTGGTGCAAAATGAAATTGGCAGTTTCTGGCAAAATGAAAAATGCGTTTATCTTTTGACCAGAAGTCCTACCCTTAGGAATTTATTCTGTCCACATCCTCATACATGTGTAGACTGGCACATGCACAAAGATAATTAAATTAGGTACACCTAATTTAAAATTCAATTAGGTACACCAAAATATGGAGGACCGTGCAACTGTAAAAATGAATAAGGCAGATTTGTATGCAGTGATATGAATCAGCCTCCAAAATATATTGTAAAGAAAAAATATCAAAGTTAAAAAATATGTGTAACCTACTGTAAATCCAAATACATATGCACATGTTTGCATATGCCTGAAAATCTCTGTGGGATACACAAGAAACTGGGAAATGTTCTTTCTAAGGAGGGGATCTGGGGACACAGAGGAGCAGGAGACTTACTCTGTATTCTGTATTTTTTTGTGCCTTTTAAATTCTGAACCATGTGCCCAGTTACCTGCTATGAGAAAAAAATAGATCTGATGCCAGTTCTGAGTAAATCAGGGTGAAAATGGTCAGAGCTATTTACAAATCTCTCTCTCTGGAAATCCTCATTGCCCCATCTCTGGATGTCTGGGTGGTGCCTCACCCATTCTTAATGCCCTCCAGGGAAAGAGATACAACACTGCCACACGATAATTTACTGGTCTCTCTCTTGACCTTTTGTTTAGGTCTTCATAGCCATCTAAGCTTTTAAGATGACAGTCATGCCATTGTGTCCTCTTTAAATAACACTTACTCACCAAAGATCTTCCAATCATCCAGGTAGAAAATATTACCCTCAATTTGATAGAAATGGCTCCTCTCATAATTTAAGGCTATTTTCTTTACATCCCCACTGTCAATAAGAAATGTATACTCTGTAGAGGATGCTGTGACAGGTGCCAAGGACACAAATAGATCTATATAAAATAGTCCCTACTTTCAAGGGACTTATCACCTGGCAGGAAAGACAATGTGTGTAGGAATGTAAATAACAATATTGGGTAATAAGCACTCACTCAACAAGTAATTGTCATCACCTCCTGGGTGCCAGGCAGACTTCTAGGCACTGAGGACCCAGCAGTGACTTGACATAGACAAAAATGCCTGCCTTCATGTTGCTTACAGCTCAGGGGTGAAAAAGAAACTAATAAGTCAAATATCTGGCAGGCCCAATGGTGGTAAAGGCTATGGAGGAAAACAAAGCAGGGAAAGGAGAGAAGGACAGCTGGGAGTAGGTGACAAGGTTGTCAGGGAAAGTCTCACTTTGAAGCCAAAGACCTGAGGGAGATGGCCCAGTTGTGATGACAGAGTAGTTATTCAGGGCAGGGCTTTGGGGAAGCCTCGTGTAAGTGGGGTCTAAGAAAAGAGCCCAGAGGATTTTAATAGGTGAGAGGAGGGAGGCCTTCCAGGCACAGAGCAGGACAAATAGACTCAGGGCGCTCGCTCCCTTCCTGCTCACGAGGCCCACCACAGGCCCGGCTCTGAGCCAGGTGGAGTCGTGAGCTCTGATGCACACAGCCAAGGGGGTGGAAAGAATTTCAGGAGCAGGGTTGGGACCAAGGGCAGGCAAACCAGCCCCAAGGTCGCTCCTTCCTGCAGAGAGGCTGTAATTAGATTGTAGATCCTGGGATGAAAACCAGGGATGCCCAAAGGGACCAAGTTTATGAAGACCAGGGCTGAGAGCAGAGAGAGATGCCTGGAGAGGGCTTGGTGGAGGTTTGTTGAGTGGTTGCTCGGCCTCCTTCACACAGTTGTTATGAGGCCTTAGTAAAGATGCTCAGTGGTTTCCCAGTTGTGTTTTTAAAGGGTAGGTTTGTGTTTCTTTGAGGGTGACCCCCATGCTGAGATGTGTCTTAAACAACAGCAAGAATGCCTGGTTGGATTCTGGTTATTTATCACAGAAGGGGGTTGGACTATCCGATATCTAAGCAGCATCCAGCAGCTCACATTCTGGGGCAGGTGACCCAGAACATACCTGGATTCTGGGAGATTTATTTTTCTGGGGACTTTCTGAAATGCATGCTGTCTGCTCTTCTGCAGATGTCCAGAGTGAATACAAGGAGATGGAAAAGCTGCACAGAAGCCTGAAGGAGGTTGCTGAGAACACAATGCTGAGGAGGGGCAGGCAAGATTTCCTCCTGAGACTGTCACCCAGCAAAGCTGGCCCTCCTCAAAATTAACTTTAGTTCTTGTGGATTAGCCCCGACGGTAAGAAAAATAAGCCCAGAGCCAAAGAATCAGAATTACCTGTTTTTTTGAAAACTGAAAAAGAACTTATCGCCAACAATTTTGGCTTTATATTCAATACAGCACCCAATATGTTGTTATTTCTGGCATAAGCTGAATTTATTCTGTAGCTTAAAAGATTCATCTTGAATCCCTAATTGGAATTCTAAGGCTTTAGGTTCCCAATTCTTAATCCTGAGTAAGGAAGCAACATTGTGCCAGAAAGAACACGGGTTTGGAAGCCAGAGAGAGGTAAGACCCGTCTTTACCACTTCTCAGCTATGTTATCTAAGTCTAGTGAGTGTGATCTCAAGACCCTGCTCTCCAAAAATTATGGAGGTCGCTAAAGAGTTTCTATTTATGTGGGTTATACTTACTGATATTTACTATCTTCCAAAGGAAAACTGAGAAAAACTAGATATAATTATGTACTAATTCATTTAAAGCTAACAATAGTAAGCCCATTATGTGTTTACATCAATAACATATCTTCATGAAAAAAACTATTTTCAATAAAAAATTTAGTGAGAAGAGAGACCTTGTTTTTCATTTTCGCAAATTACTTTATTCTCTGGCTTAATAGAAGACAGCTGGAATCTCATAGCTGCTTCTGTATCCTACCTGTTACAATATGTCTTTTTGGTTTGTAGATATGAAGAAAATCCAGTCTCACACAGCTATGCAGTTGATATATGTAAGAATATTGAAATAGACTTTTCTGATATTGTCTGGATGTTCTTCTTTGACACTACAAACTTAACAAATGATAGTTCCTCAAAGGTTAGTTGCAGTGTGAAAACTGAAACCATGTCAATGAGCTTTCTTCATAGTCTGTTACTTTAAAATCCATTTATCTATCTTGTACTTTGCATGGATCCTTTACCAGTGCATGATTTCAAGGCAACAGTCATTGGTCATTTGGAAAATATTTGTTGACTGAGATAAGCTGATCTTCCAAATATTGACAGATTTCCTTATACAATATCAAAAATTCATTGTTAATAATACCACTAATCTCGTCAGAAAAGTCTTGAGTTATTGGGAAGCTGTAAATCTCACAGTGGAGTAAGCAAATTTTACAAATTCTAATTTTGGTATAAAAGCTCATCTCATCATTCCAAGAAATACTGTCAGTTGTTTTCTTTGATGTCCCAGTTTCACTCATTGTTTTCATGTGTGTGAGGTGAGGTACCAGGACCAAGAATCTAAACCCAGGCCTTGTATGTGGGCAGCCAGCACACAACCACGGAGCCCTGTCAGCTCCACTGACTTGGCTATTCATTTGTTTGCTTGTTGTTTGTTTGCTCTAAGGAGGCCCAGGAACTGAACCCAGGACCTCCCATGTGGGAAGCAGGTGCTCAAATGCTTGAGCCACATCCACTCCTTCACTCATTCATTTTTGAGAAATTTCCATCATCTAACCAAGTTGTCAGTCGTAATTTCAATTCAAGTAAAAATGATGTTTCATGAAAAAGTGTTGAGTTCAGCTCACAAGACAATCTCACAAGTGCTTTGCCTTGAGGCACCACGAATGCTTTAAATGTACCTTCCATTTTGTCACAGAGTAAGAAAATGGCATTTAAGGGTCAATAATAAATAGTATTAATAACTTTACTGCTTTATTCTTCAATGAAACTGGCATTTTAATTTAACTGCAGATGCATGATGGTGAAGAATAAAATAATTGCTGGTATAGTTTGATGTCATTGCTTTGATTCATGCTAAGATGCAAGAGGTTTTACCTATCTTTGCTTTTACACTATTAGTGCAAATGTCAACATGGTAAAAAAAAAAGGGGGGGGGGAGCAAATAATAATATCCTTATAAAAATAGTCCTGACCTAGCAGACTCCCTAAAGGATCTTTAGAGCCTGAACTTTAAGACCTGCTGTCTTAGACAATCATTTAAACAGGTAATGTACCTGAACAGTGGTGATAATAAGTACTACCTGCCCTGATGCTACTAAGTTGTCAGGAAGTTTAAATAGTGCTTTAAAGTACTAAATAAAATGGCAACTATTATTTCTGGGCAGGACAGAAGTAACATGGTTTAATGGCTTGTTTGTTGAGAGACTTGGGTTCTAATCCCCATAAGGCCCAGAATTAATATGACCTTTGACAATTCCTTAACATCTCTAAGATTTCAGTTCCTCACATACAAAGTGAGGGAGATGAACTGGATGATTTCAAAAGTTTGGACTGTTTTAAAATACAGGGATGATAAAACCTTCCCTCCTTGTTTTAATATCTTTACCAAAGTAATATCAAAATGGATTCAGCTGGGAAGTGGATGTGGCTCAAGTGATTGTGTTCTGTCTGCCATATGGGAGGTCTGGGGTTCATTTCCTGGGGCCTCTTGGTGAAAGGCAACCTGGCCTGTGTGGTGACCTGTCCTGAGTGGACAGCTGGCCCATGCAGAGAGCTGGCCCACACAGGAGAGCTGGCCCGTGCAGGAGTGCTGGCCTGCACAGGAGTGCTGGCCCGTGCAGGAGTGCTGGCCTGCACAGAGCACTGGCACTGAAAGATGATGCCACAAAAATAGAGATGCAGAAGAGAGGCAATAAGAGATGCAGCAAACCAGGGAACTGAGATGGCACAAGAGATTGAGCACCTCTCTCCACTCTAGAAGATCTCAGGATCGGTTCCTGGTGCCATCCAAAGAGAAGACAAGCAGACACAGAACACACAGAGAGCAGACAGCAGGCACAAAAACAACGGGGGGGGGGGGGTGGATAAATCTTTAAAAAATGGATTCAGCCATGTAGGTGGGTCTAGGTGGTCTATTCCTTTTCATTTTAAAGTTAGAAACAAATACAGTTCTAATGCAGTTGGCTTGGTTTCACTTTTCCTATTTCAAGTGAGGGATGTGGAGGACATCTACTTCTAGCCATAATAGAGTAACAGGCTTCGGATTTACCTTTCTGCTTTAAACAACTATAAATGGACACAATTGATGAAGCAGCAGTTTTCCTACACTGGATAATAGTGCAAGACAGTGATCCCTGAAAGAATAGAGACAAATAAAATGAGGCCAGGAGTGACTTTCTACACCATAGCACAAGGAGCGGGGACCTGAACAGCTTGGTGGCCTCCCTGAGTTGAGCAGAATTCAGAATTTTGGAAAGCCAACGTGGTTAGAATTCACAGGATGGAGTGCCGTAGAGGAGAGACCTCTACAGAGAGAATGTGAAGTGGTCCACCTCAAGTCTGTGATAAGTACAGGCATGAGAGGAAACTACCACAGATGGGAAAAGAACCACTCCAAGGAGCAGGCAGGACAGGCCACAAAGCTCACGTGGAGCCAGAAGTAGCCTGAGTGGAAAGGCCTCTTTACACATGCAACATGAAGGAGAGGGCCTCAGTAGAGGAGCCAAAATAGCTCTAGATGTAAGGCCATTGTGGACCCACTGGCCAATGATTAAAGTATATGATACCAGTAGCACAAAGACCAGGAGAGGAGAAATGGAAGTATATTGTCATAAGGGTTTTATACTATTTATAAAGTGAGTATTACTTGAAAATAGACTGTGATGAGTTAAAGATGTATATTATAAGCCCTAGAGCTTTCACTAAAAACTCAAAAGATATATCTAATAAGCCATTAAAGGAGAGAAAATGGAATAATGAAAAAATACTCAATTTCCTAAAAAGTCATCCAAAGAAGAGGAAAATAATGAAGAACAAAAAGTACAAATAAAAAACAGCCAGATGGTGTAAGTTCTAAAATGCCAAATAAATAGCAGAGATTATTGAATTAGATAAAAAAAAACAAGCCTAAACTATATGTTATGTGTAATAAATCCACTTTATTTTTTAATATACTTTTTTATTTTTTAAAGAAACTTGGAGTACATAAATGTTACACAAAAATATAGGGGATTCCCATATGTGTCACTTCCTAGACTTCCACATTTTCCCACATCAACAACATCCTTCATTAGTGTGGTACATTTGCCACAATTGATGACCACAGCTTGAAGCATTGCCACTAAGTGTAGATTTTCATTTACATTATAGTTTACACTCTCTCCTGCACATTTTTGCAAGTTATTAAAAGATATACACTGGCTTGTATCTCTCATTGTAATATCTTTCAGGATAATGCCCAAGTCCTGAAAATGCCCCCATATTACACCTATTTTTCCCTCTCCCTCCCCTCAGAACCTCCAATGGCCACTGCTTCCACACCCATGATAAAAGTTATTTCATGGCTTGTATCACAACAAATCTACTCTAGTCCATCATCCATTCCTTAATCCTGAGGAGTCTGTGATGGCAATGCCCATGCCACCTCTAATTGAGAAGGGACTTAGATCCCATGAGCAGATGGATGGGACTTTCTTGCTTGCAGTTGCAGACTCTCTCTGTTCCTTGAGATGGTCATTGTCAGTCATCATTTCCTTGTTAGTTGTCCTGGGTGAGTCCAATGAACTGGAAATTAGGTGTTGCCAGACTCCTGAGATTTAGGGTCCCACTGGCACATGGACAGACCAAAGATTTAAGTCTCTTGGACATACACCTATCAAAGTTAGTACTAACTATAGGTTCAAATAGAGGGGCAGAAGAGCCATGTGCAGGGAGAGTACAACTGAGTTGACTCTATCACACAGGGGAGGATAAATTTCAAATTAAGGCACACTGGCAGCGTGCCAAACCTCAGAGCTGTCTGCCCTGCCTGTATTCTCTTGATGTCTCCAGAGCCCTCAGGAGCCCCACTATTTGAGGATATATTTACTTTGGCAGTCAATGAGTTCTTGCTGAGACGTGCATAAAAGTACCTCTGAAATGACCTCCCGACCAGCTTTGAAGTCTCTTAGCTATAAACTCATTTGTCTTTACCCTTTCTCCCTTTTGGTCAAGGTCTTTTTCCAGTTGCATTGCTACTTGATCCATTGCTACATCAGTGCCAGGGAGGCTTTCCCTGGGAGTCATGTCCCACAGTGGGGTAAAGGTAATGCACTTATATGCTGGGTTTGCCTTACAGAGAGGCTATATTTGAGCAACAAGGAAGCTCTCAGGAGGTAACATTTAGGCACCCTATACTACTATGATAAGTTTCAATTTCAAAAGTAAAGGATCATAAGTACTGTCATTACAATCAAGGGCCCATCAATGGTCCATCTTCCTTCTCTAGTCACTGCCCCTGTACTCAGGGGATTCTTGCTGTCCCATTAGAGAATGTGGCAGAGCTCTCCAGGATGAGAACTCAGTACAACTTTGGTTATTGGGTGAATCTGCACACACCATGCCCATGCCCCATGAACGCTTGAACACATTCATATGCCTTATATGTATTGCCCAGGTGAACCTCTCCCCATGCATCCCCCATCTCTGACACCCTGCACCAATGACCTTCCCCTGCCACACTTATATACCTTCTGTGACCCAAAATTTCTTCAAAATTGAAGCCAACAAAATAACTGAATAAGAAAATGATAAAATAAGGTCAGTTGTAAAAATAACAAAGAAACTACAAAAAAAAATTTATTAAAAGTTTGCAATAATAAAAAAAATAATTTTTTTTAAAAAATTGAAATTATGTCTCTCATCACTGTAAGATATGTTTTCTTGTATGTACAGTGACATTTGCTTACATTTATTCATCCAGGGTCTTATTTTTCTCATTTTGTCTTCACAGAAGCTTTAGGTTATGGAAAAGTCACACACAGAATATAGGTGATTCCCATATACCCAACATCCTCTCCCTTTTCCCCTTTCCCCTATTAATGACAGTTTACATGTGGATGGTACATTCGTTACAATTGAAATACACATATTGAAACATTGGTACTAAGCATGGTCAGTGATTTACCTTGTGGTTTTCATTTTGGACTGTACACTTTTACAGATTTTGATGAATTTAGACATGATCTGTATCCATCCTTGCAAGATCATGTAGAACAATTCCATCTCCCCAAAAATGTCCCATGTTCCATCTATTCTATACCTCCCTCCATCTCCCCTCGGGACCCACGGTAAGCAACAAGTTTAACTCATGGATGACCAGATTCGTAGTTATTTGCAACATTAATGGCTTGACATACTGGCATATTCTCCCCTATTAGGCACTACCTATGCTCTCAAGAGACTCCCACCCCTCTATTTGAGATCATAGCAGGACTCCCCAGGATGGCATTCCAACACATTTCTGCTCATTACGTGAGTCTCCAGCCCCTGATATATAACACACTATGACAAGATGAACACTGCACACTCTCTAGAAGCCTGCCCCAGGTACACCATGTCCCACATGTCCACCACATCCAACACCTTAAACCAGAAACCCTCCCATGCCATATTTGCCAAAAGAACATTCCCAACATTGTAGTTTCAATCACATACCTGCAAAGACCCAGAGTTCACCTGCTCCCTCCCTCAACCCTTCCTTGTGTTTCAAGCAGAGTCCATCCCACCCTCCCCACCCCACCCCCTTCACAGACCAGCACCACCCATACCAATAGCACCACTGAATCACTGTTATGCCCATCCACTGCAGAACTACACCCTTCCACCTTATCATAAATTTTGCCCTTATGGGCATTGACACACACTTCTTCTCCCTTTCTGTCTCCTGTAAACATGTCTTCCAGCCTTTTGCTCTGTGAGCCTACTTGATTTACTTAACTCATATCAGCGAGGTCATGTAATATTTGTCCTTCAGTGCCTGGCTTGCTTCACTCAATGTAAGGTCTTCAAGATTGATCCATGTTATCCCATGTGTTAACACTGCATTCCTTCTTACAGCTGAGTAGCATTCCAATGTACATATGCACAACAATGTGTTTATCCATTCATCTGTTGATGGACATTCGGGTTGTTTCCAACTTTTGGCAACAGTGAATAATGCTGCTATGAACATTGGTATGCATATATCTGTTCATGTCCCTGTTTTCAATTCTCCTGTGTATATAGCCAGCAGTGGGATTGCTGCATCATATGGCAGTTCTATAATCAGTTTCCTGAGGAACTACCAAACTGTCCTTCACAGTGGCTGCACTATTTTACATTCTCACCAGCAGTGGATAAGTGTTCCCCTTTCTCCACATCCTCTAAAAACTTATAGTCCCCTGTTTTTTAATAGCCACCAGTATAATGAGTGTAACAATTTATCGCATTAGGCTTTTGATTTGTATTTCCCTAATAAGTAGTAATGTTGAGCATCTTTTCATGTGCTTTTTAGCTATTCGTATTTCATCTTTGGAGAAGTGTCTATTCAAATCAACTGCCCATTTTCCAAATGGGTTGTTTGTCTTTTTATTTTTGAGATGTAGCATTTTTTATATATGCTAGATAATAAGCCCCTACAAGTTATATGGTTAACAAATATTTCTTCTCATTGAGTAGGCTGCTTTTTCACTTTCTTGACAAACTCCTGTTAGGTGCACAAGTTTTAATTTTGTGGAAGTCCCATTTATCTATTTTTTCTTTCATTGCTTGGGCTGTGTGAGTAAAATTCATGAAACAATTTCTTTAAAAAAAAATTTTTTTACATAAATGTTTTATATATATATATATATTTTTTTTTTTTTTTTAAAGATGCTTAGATTACATAAATGTTACACAAAAATTACAGGGATTCCCATGTTCCCCACGTCCCACACCTCCCAAACATCCCACATAAACATCTTTCATTACTGTGGCACATCACCTGCAAAGGATATACACATCCTGGGGCTTTGCCACTAAGCATGGACCATAGTTCACATTGTAGACCACACTCTCTCCCACACAGTTCTGCATGGTATATGCTGTAGTAAAATGGCCTATATCTGTCATTATAATGTCACTCAGGATAATTCCCAAGTCCTGAAAAAGCCCCTGTATTACAACTGCTTTTCCCTTCCCTGCCCCGAAAGCATCTAGTGGCCACTGGCACCACCTCACTGTTATAATTTCTTCCATTGCTTGAATCACAATATGTCTACAACAGAATACCAGTAAGTCCACTCTAGTCCATAGCTCTTCCCCCAATCCTGAGGAATCTGGGATGATGACGTCCACTTCACCTCCAAGTGAGAGTGGGCTTATATCCCATGGATACGGTGGATGGGATTATCATGCCGGCAGCTGCAGGCTCTCTCCATTCCCTGGGATGGCCGTTGTCCATCATCATCTCCTCACCAGGTGACTTGGGTGAGTCCATTCAGCTGTAGAGTAGGAGTTGCAGCTCCACCAAGATTCCAGGCAGAGCTGGCACATGGGCAGGCCAGAGGCTCCAGTCTCTGGAAGTACACCTACAAACTCCAGCATCACATATAGGTTTGAATAGAAGGGACTGATGAACCATTTGCAGGGAGGACTTATTTTAGTCCAACTCTGTCACTCTCAGGAGCACAGATTCCAAAGTAGATCCCACTGATAAGGCATCAATCTCTGGAGCTACCCCACCTTATATAGGACCTGGGTGTCTCCAGAGCCCTCAGGAGCCCCTCTGTGTGGGGTGATATCCACTTTGGTGTTCTATGAGATCCTACTGAGGTGTGCGTAAGCGTTAACTCAGGCATGATCTCCCGACTCTCTTTGAAGTCTCTTAGCCACATGAACTCATTTCTCTTTACCTTTTCCCCCTTTTATTCAAGGTCTTTTTCCAGTCGTATTGCCAGTTGGCACTTGGTATTAATCCCTCATTGCCAGGGAGGCTCATCCCCGGGACTCATGTCCCATGCTGGGGGGTAGGTAATGCATTCATATGCTGAGTTTGGCTTAGAGAGAGGCCACATTTGAGCAACAAGGAGGCTCTCAGATGGCAACCCTTAGGCACTCCATAACAGTAGGCCAAGTTTCAATTATAAGAGCAAAGACTCATAAAGCTAGTCATCAATAACAAGAACGCTTCAGTGGACCATCCTCTTTTGCCAGACACTGCCCCTGCATTCGGGGGACTGTTATTACTCCCTTGGAGAATGTGGCACAGGTCTCCAGTCTGAGAATTCAGTATTCCCTCATTTATTAAATGACTGTCTACCCACTGTGTCCATGCCCCATCCCTTGGTCATTTGAACAATTTTATATATCTTTCATGTATATTCAGATGAATTTCCTCCCATGAATCCCCCATCTCAGACACCCCCCAACAATGATCCTCTGCAGCCCCCATTGTAATCCTTCTGTGATCTAAACCTTTCTTGAAGATGAAGCCCATATAATAACTAAATACAATTAATAGGAAAATGAAATAATAATGATAAGCTTAAATTGAAGAGATAAAATTCATGGAAACTGAGAAAAAAAAAACCAAAAAACTAAAATATAATTAATGGATTCAGACATTCAAAAAATGGGAGAAAACAAAAAAAAGTTTTTTTAATTATTATTATTTTTCCCTTTTATAACTGCATTATCAGGTGTCCAGTCTGTACCGTGGCACCTTCCCCCTCTCATTCCCCAGTGTTTCCCAAATTTTCATTTAATTTTCAAAGAAGTTTTAGGTCACAGCAAAGTCACACACAGAATACTAGAGACTCTCATATACCCAAACTCCTTTCCCTTTCCTCACCCCATATTAAAACCTTTTTTTGTGTGGGTAGCATTGTTATAACTGTTATACAGATAGTGAATCATAGCTACTAAAACTTGTCAATGGTTTAAAGTATACTTTACAATTTAGACGGTACAGTTTAATATTTTTTTATGATATTTACCATGCCCTGTGTCCATTACTGTAAGGTAATGAAAAACATTTCCCATGACTACTAAATATCCCCTGTTTGATCTTTTCTGTTCCTTCCTATCCATCCCCCCTCCTAACTTACTCCCCTGTCTTGACTCATTGGATGACAAGATTCATAGTTACATGCCCTGGGTATTCTAACCTGCCCTTCCTAATCTACCCACCTGTCGACCCTGCACCAACAAACCCAGTAATATCACTACCCACCTGTCCTATCCTTCAATATGCAACTGTACTCTTTCACTTTACCATAGATTATGTCCATATGGGTGATGGCTCACCACCTACTCTTCTCTTTCTCCCCCTTGTTAACCTATCTTTCAGACAGTGGTCCTCAGAGATGGCTCACTTTCCTCAATTCAAATCAGTGAGGTCATATACCGTTCATCCTTCAATGCTTAGCTTGCTTCACTAAACATTAGGTCTTCAAGATTCATCCATATTATTCCATGTGTTAGGACTTTATTCCTTCTTACAGCTGAGTAATATTCCATTGTATGTATGTACCACATTTTGTTTATCCATTTATTTGTTGATGGGCACCGGGGCTGATTCCAACTTTTGGCAATGGTGAACAATGCCGCTATGAACATTGGTGTGCATATATCTGTTTGGGTCTTTGCTTTCAATCCTTCTGGGTATATACCCAGCAGTGGAATCTCTGGATCATACGGAAGATCTATTGTTAGTTTTCTGAGGAAATGCCAAACTGTCCTCCACAGTGGCTGGACCATTCCACAATCCCACCAGCAGTTGATAAGGGTTCCTATTCCTCCACATCCTCTCCAACAGTTATAGTCTGGTGTTTTTTTAATAGCTGCCTTTCTGATGGGTGTAAGATGGTATCTCATTGTAGTTTTGATTAGCATTTCCCTAATAGCTAGCGATGTTGAGGGTTTTTTCATGTGCTTTTTAGCCATTTGTATTTCTTCCTTGGAGAAGTGTCTTTTCAGGTCACTTACCCATTTTTGAAATGGGTTGTTTGTCTTTTTATTTTTGAGGTGTAGGATTTCATTATATATGCAGGATATTAGGCTCCTATCAGATATATGGTCGCCAAATATTTTCTCTCATTGGGTAGGCTGCCTTTTTATTTTCTTAATAACATCCTTTGAGGTGCAGAAGTTTTTAATTTTGATGAGATCCCATTTATCTATTTTTTCTCTTACTGCATGTGTTTTGGGTGTGAAGTTCATGAAACCATTTCCTATTACAAGGTCCTGTAGGTGCTTCCCTATATTATCTTCCAAGGTTTTTATGGTTTTGGCTCTTATATTTAGATCTTTGATCCATCTTGAGTTGATTTTTGTATAAGGAGTGAGATGGTGTTCCTCTCTCATTCTTTTGGATATGGATACCCAGTTCTCCAAGCACCACTTGTTAATAGGCCATTCTCTCCCAACTGAGTGGGTTTGGTGGCCTTGTCGAATATCAGATGACTGTATATGTGTGTATCTATATCAGAACTCTCAATTTGGTCCCATTGGTCAGTAGGTCTACCCTTATACCAACACCATACAGTTTTGATCACTATAGCTTTGTAGTATGTTTTAAAGTCAGGTAATGTGATACCTCCCACTTCATTTTTCTTTTTCAATATGTCTTTGGCAATTCGGGGCCTCTTCCATTTCCAAATATATTTTGTAGTTAGTTTTTCCAGTTCCTTAAAAAATACAGTGTTGATTTTTATACGGATTGCATTAAATCTGTAGATTAGTTTGGGTAGGATAGACATCTTGACGATGTTTAGTCTTCCTATCCATGAACAGGGAATATTCGTCCATTTATTTAAGTCTTCTTTGATTTCCTTTAACAGTGTTGTGTACTTTTCTGTGTATAAGTCCTTTACATCTTTAGTTAAATTTATTCCTAGGTATTTGACTCCTTTAGTTATTATTGTAAATGGTATTTTTTTAATTTCCTCCTCAGATTGTTCGTTATTGGTGTACAGAAATGCTACTGATTTTAGAGCATTGATCTTATAGCCTGTGACATTACGGAACTCCTTTATAAGTTCTAGATGCTTTGTTGTAGATTTCTCAGGGCTTTCTACATATAGGATCATGTCGTCTGCAAATAATAAAATTTTTACTTCTTCTTTTCCATTTTGGATGCATTTTGTATCTTTTTCTTGCCTCAGTGCTCAAGCGAGTCCTTCTAAGACAATGTTAAATAGGAGTGGTGATAGTGGGCATCCTTCTCTTGTTCCTGATCTCAGAAGGAAGGCTTTTAGGATTTCACCATTGAAGATGATGTTAGCTTTGGGTTTTTCATATATACCATCTATCATATTAAGAAAGTTTCCTTCTATTCCTATATTTTGCAGTGTTTTTATCAGGAAAGAGTGCTGTATTTTGTCAAATGCTTTTTCTGCATCTATAGAGATGATCATGTGATTTTTTTTCTTTCAATCTGTTTATGTGACGTATTACATTGATTGATTTTCTTATATAGAACCATCCTTGCATACCCGGGATGAAACCCACTTGATCATGGTATATAATCCTTTTGATATGTTTTTGAATGCGATTAGCAAGTATTCTGTTGAGGATTTTAGCATCTAGGTTCATTAGAGAAATTGGTCTGTAATTTTGCTTTCTTGTGGTATCTTTGTTTGGTTTTGGTATGGGGTAATGTTGGCATAGTAGAATGAGTTAGGCAATACTCCTACTTCTATTTTTTGGAAGAGCTTAGCAGAATTGGTGTTAGCTCTTTCTGGAATGTTTGGTAGAATTCAGCTGTGTAAGCCATCTGGTCCTGGGCTCTTCTTAATTGGGAGGTATTTGATGACTGAGTCTATCTCTTTACTTGTAATTGGACTGTAGAGTACATCAATTTCTTCTTTCATCAATGTAGGCTGTTTGTGAGTTTCTAGAAATTTGCCATTTCCTCTAAATTATCATTCTTGTTGGCATTTAATTTTTCAAAATATCCTCTTATGATACTCTTTATTTCTGTGGGGTGAGTAGTGATATCCCCTTGCTCATTCCTTATTTGTGTATTTGCATCTGTTTTCTCTTTTTCTTTGTTAGTCTGTCTAAGGGTTTGTCAATTTTATTGATCTTCTCGAAGAACCAGCTTTTGGTTTTGCTTATTTTTTCTAGTGCTTTCTTATTCTCTATTTCATTTAGTTCTGCTCTAATCTTTGTTATTTCCTTCTTTCTACTTTCTTTAGGTTTAGTTTGTTGTTGTTTTTCCAATTCCTCCAAGTGTCTGTGAGGTCTTCAATTTTACTTCTTTCTTCATTCTAATATATATATTTATGGCTATGAACTTCCCTCTAAGGACAGCTTTCGCTGCATCCCATAGGTTTTGATATATTGTGTTGTTGTTTTCATTAGTTTCGAGATAGTTACCGATTTCTTTTGAGATTTCCTCCTTGACCCACTGTTTGTCTAAGAGTTGTTGTTTAACTTTCATATCTTTGTGCCTAACCTGTTTCTCTGGCCCTTGGTGATTTCCAATTTCATTCCATTGTGGTCAGAGAAATTACTTTGTATAATCTCAATCTTTCTGAATTCATTGAGAGTTGTTCTGTGACCTAGCATGTGGTCTATCTTGGAGTATGATCCATGTACACTCGAGAAGAATGTAAATCCTGCTGTATTTGGGTGTAGTATTCTGTATGTTTATTAGGTCCAGGTCCTCTAATGTATTGTTCAGAGTCTTTGTTTCTTTATGGATTCTCTGCCTAGATGTTCTGTCTAATGATGATAATCATGTATTAAAATCCCCCACTATAGTTGTAGAGGCATTTATTTTTCCACTTAGTTTTTCCAGAGTTTGCCTCATGTGTTTTGAGGTTCCCCTATTAGGTGCATAAATGTTTATGATTGTTCTCTCTTCTTGAGAAATTACCCCTTTTACTAATATATAGTGTCCATCTTTGTCTCTTACAGTAGTTTTGCATTTAAAGTCTATTTTGTATGATATTAGAATAGCTACTCCCGTCCTTTTTTGGCTATTGTTAGCTTGTAAAATTGTTTTCCAGCCCTTCACTTTCAGCCTCCTTGAATCCCTGGGTTGAAGGTGGGTTTCTTGTAAACAGCATATAGATGGATCCTATTTCCTTATCCATTCTGCCAATCTGTGTCTCTTGAGTGGTGAATTTAATCCATCAACATTCAGTGTTATTACACAACGAATTTCTTACTTCAGCCATATTTTCTTTGGGTTAATTTATGTCATATGTTGTTTTGTTTCTGTTTTTGTTTTTTAGTTGTTATTAAACTCTCCTCCTACTTTTTCTCCCTTGTATTTTCCTTTCAACCTGTAGAACTTCCTTTAGAATTTCTTGAAGTGCAGGTTTCTTATTGACATACTCTCTTAATTTCTTTTTATCTGTGAATATTTTGACTCTCCATGATTTTTGAATGCCAGTTTTGCTGGATAGAGAATTTGTGGCTGGAAGTTTTTGTCTTTTAGTACTTTGACTATGTCATACCACTGTCTTCTTGCCTCCATGGTTTCAGATGAGAAATCAGCACTTAATCTTATTGTGCTTCCCTTGTATGTGATGGTTCTCCTTTCTCTTGATGCCTTAAGTATTTTCTCTTTGTCTTGACCATTGGACATTTTGACAAGTATATGTCTTAGAGTTGGCCTGTTGGGATTCATACTGTTTGGGGTGCACTGTGCTTTCTGGATCTGCACATCCATCTCTCTCAATAGGGTTGGGAAGTTTTCAGCCATTATTTCCTTCAACACTCCTTCTGTTTCCTTTCCCTTCTCTTCTCCTTCTGGGATGCCCATAATGCATATGTTTGTGCATTTTGTGTTGTCAGTTAAATCCCTGAGTCCCTGCTGGATTTTTTCTATCTTTCTATCTATCTGTTCTACTATCTGTTTGGTTTCAGATGTATTGTTTTCCACATCACTAATTCTTTCTTCTGCCTGTTCAAAGCTGCTGTTATGTGAATCCATCGTCTTTTTGATTTCTTGGATTGTGCCATTGATCACCATCAAATTTGTTATCTTTTTATGTATGTTTACAATTTCTTCAGTATGTTCTCCCAGTTTCTTCTTTATATCCTCAATCTCTTCCTTCACTTCTTTAATTTGGTCCATGGCATTTGTTTGGAAAGCTTTGATTAGTTGTTCGATGTTCTGCATCTCTTCCTGGTTTTTAGTTTGTTCATTGGACTGGTCCATGTCTTCCTGTTTCTCAGTGAGATTTATAATTTTTTTGTTGCCCTCTAGTTATGATTTTATTTTGATGGGTTTATTCGGTTGATTAGCTTCTCTCTGCTCTAGAGTTTTATTTAGCTGGTGGTCTGTGTGTGTGTTAAGTTTTTCTCTTTGACACTTTTTCTTCTTATTTTATTTCCCTGCTTCTTTCTATGTTCCCTTGAAGGCCATAGATTAAGGCCAGAAGAATCAAAAGATGTGAGAAAGGAAGAAGGATAATAGTAATAGATAAAAGTTAGAAAAGGGGTCATATAAGACTTAGTGAAATGAATATTTAACTCATGTAGGCAGTGTAGAGTAATAGGAAAAAAAGTGGAGTATCTACAATGGACTCGGAAACCAAATAAAGGAATATATATATAATGATTTAGAAGGCTAGAATGATGAGGAGGGAGAGAAAGAGTGAAGAAAGGGATGAAAGTAAAAAGTTAATATTGGGAAGCAGCTGTGGCTCAATCAGTAGGGCTCCCGTTTACCATATGGGAGGCCCCAGGTTCGGTTCCTGGGGCCTCCTGGTGAAGGCAAGCCCGCCCACATGGCATGGTTAGCTGACCCAGCGAGCACAAGCAGCAAGGGGAGGATAAATGAATAAATAAATTAAATAATAAAAAAAAAGTTAATATTACTTAAAAAAGAAGAAAACAGAATAGATAGATTAGAAATTGATACCCTTAAGTTGTGGGATAATGAAAAAATGTGGTGTGTAAGAACTACAACAGAAAGCAGAAGGCAGAAAGATGAAGGAAGGGGAAGAGATAGTTTGGGAGGCAAAAATCAATATAGACAGAGAATGGGAAATCACTGGAGAAGAAGCACATCAAAGAAGAGACAAGCTAGCAACAACTAATTAAAAAGAAAAAAAAAGAAGGAAAAAGAAGGGGGATAGGAAAGAGGAAAGAAAAGCAGGAGCCAAAAAATAAACAGAGAAAAACCAAACAACCACACAAGCAAGCATTCAAAAAAGCTAAGGAAGAACAGTGTTACTTCTAGGGTCCTCGTGGAACCTCTCAGCCTGCTTGTGTTTATCAATCAATTTCCCTGCAGGGTTGTATCTGCAGGTTTTGAGGCAGATTTTAGCTATTAAACTAAATTAAAAAGAATTCATTTTTCATTTTTTAAAGTGAGTGTCTGGTGTTTTTTGTTTGTTTGGTTGGTTTTTTTGTGTGTGTGTGTGAAATAAAGGACCCAAAAGAAGTCATCTTCTAGACCACCCCATTCACAGAGGGGACCCAAAATAGGCTCATGGAAACTAATCAAGCACTTCCCACTCTCTGGCCTCCCCAGGTGAGCTGAAGCTCTGATGCTTGTCAGTGCAGAATGATAAAATTGGATGACACTGCCCCTTCTGGAGCCAAACCTCAGTATCACTGGGCTGCTGGGTAAATCAGGCTTCCTCAGTAGATTCGCCTCTCCCCTCAGCCTGGTGCTGCTTCAAGCCAGCTTATCTGCTCCCCAAAGGTATGAGGGGTCCAGGCAGCCACAACCACAGAAGGGAAACCCTTCTCCACCTTCTGTCAGAACCCTCCCTCTCTCGGAGAACACTCCCTCTCACTGGGTTGGTGGGGTTTGGGGTGTATCCCTGGGCAGCTAGGTAAATCAACTTCCAGCAGATTTGCCCCTCCCCTCTGCCTGGTGTCGATTCAATCCAGCTATTTTGTTCGCCCAAGCTGCAAGGGGTTCCAGGCAGCCAAATCCACAGAAAGGAAAGCCCTCTCAACCCTTCACCAGAACCCTCCCACTCTCGGAGAACGCTCCCTCTCACCGGGTTGCCGGGCAGGAGTTGCTGCTCAAACCAGACTTTTTCGCTGAGGGTGGGGCTCAGCCGTCTCTGTTAACCACCACAGGCAGGCTTAAAACTCATGAATCTCTACCGATCAATCCATGTCATTGATCTGCCTGCAGATAGATGTCCCAAGCTTGTCACTCCGTGCGCCTACAGCACAGACCCCTGGGCAGGACCCTGTCCACAATTGGCTGTCCTAAGAGAGCTAGTCAGCGAATGCACTCCTAAACTGATGCCATCTTGCCTCCTTTCAACAATTTCTTAATACAAGGGCCAGTAGATGCCTCCCTACATTATCTTCCAAGATCTTTATGGTCTTGGCTCTTATGTTTAGATCTTAATCCTCTTGAGTTAATTTTTGTATAAGGTGTGAGATGGTGTTCCTCTCTCATTCTTTTGAATATGGATGTCCAGTTCTCCAAGCACCTTTTGTTAAAGAGGCCATTTTCTTCCAGTTGTGTGGGCTTGCTGGCCTTGTTGAATATGAATTGACTGTATATATAAGGATCTATATCTGAACTCTCTATTCAGTTCTATTAGTTAGTATGTCTATCCTTGTGCCAATACTATGCAGTTTTGACCAGTGTAGCTTTGTAGTATGTTTTTAAAGCCAGGTAGTATGATTCCTCCAATTTCATTTTTCTTCTTCAATATGTCTTTGGCTATTCAGGGTCTCTTGCCCTTCCAAATAAATTTCATAGCTAGCTTATCCAATTTGGTTAAAAAATGTTGTGGTAATTTTTATTTGGATTACGTTAAATCTGTAGATCAGTTTGTGTAGAGTAGACATCTTAATGATGTTTAGTTTCCTTTCCATGAACAGGGAATATTCTTCAATTTGTTTAGGTCTTCTTTGGCTTCCTTTAACAGTGTTGTATATTATTCTGCATAGAAGTCATTTACATCTTTAATTAAATTTATTCCTAGGTACTTGATTCTTTTATTTGCTATTATAAATGGGATATTTTTTTGTTGATTTTCTCCCCAGTTTGCTCATTATTGGTGTACAGAAATGCTACTGAATTTCGCACACTGATCTTGTAACCTGACACTTTACATAACTCCCTTATAAATTCTAGAAGCTTTGATGTAGATTTCTCAGGTTATTCTGTGTTTATGATCATGACATCTGCAAATAGTAAAATTTTTACTTCTTCCTTTCCAATCTATATGCCTTATATATCTTTTTCTTGCCAAAGTGTTTGAACAAGTACTTCTAACACAATGTTAAATAAATGGGCATCCTTATCTTGTTCCAGATCTTAGAGGGAAAGCTTTTAGAATTTCACAATTAAATAGAACAGAGGCTGTCCTCTACCTTTTTTTGTGTGTGTCTAGTTCAGTTTGGGTTATTTGAATGTCCTTCCATTTGTGTTTTTTCTGCATGAATTTTTAGGCCTCACCTCCATTTTGTGAGAATCCATTTACTTAAACTAGATCAAGTTATCTGTAAATCCATGGGCCTGGGCCCTTGTTGACATGGTTTTCCATACACAGAAAGTAATGCCAGGGCTGAGTTAGTCTGGCCTGCTGACCATTTTATGGGCTGGAACTCCTTCCCTGTGCATACCCCATTAGCACCATGCCTGACAAGAGACCAGCTGGTGTGTAACCAAGGAAAGACTTACCTTTAAACATTTTCATAGTGGAAGTGGTCATTATTTCTTCCCACACCCCTCAAATAATCTTGGGGCATCCATGACTAATACCACCCATAGACCACTGCATCCACCTTCATCACATGTATAGTTGCTTTTTCATCCACCTGTTCATGGAAAGTTCTTCTCCTGAGGAAACTACCTTCCCTGTATTGGCCAAACAGGGCCCTTCTGAACCCCAGGAGTCCATGGCATCTCCTAGACAATGAGCAGGAAAAGCTTAAGACTGCTTTGGCCAGCAGAGGGAGCGATAGGGCCATGTGGTCATGCTTTTCCTCTGTCAGCCAAGTGGCCATCTTGGCGGGCCTGCCAGGTTCCAAGTCACTCCCTGGAGCCCCCACCTGTAAATACTGGTCAATTGTGACCTCCTGATGTGGACGTGGGTTCATTCAATCTTCTAGGCCTCTGAATATCATGAAATAGCTTTACTTTGTGGGTATGTGTGGGGGGATAGAAGAATGGACACGTGAAACTGAAATTAAACTTACTATTATATTTTGCCTAAAAATTACCACCTGAATGCTTCCTTGTCAAATGCGGCAGCATTGTAAGCCAAACTCAGCATATAAACTCAATACCTTCTCCCCAGCATGGGACATGACTTGGGGATAAGCCTCCCTGGCACTGAAGTATTATTACTAAGCACCAACTAGCGATGCATTTGGAAAAAGACCTTGACCAAAAGGGGGAAATATTAAATGCAAATAAGTTTTTATGGCTAAGAGATTTCAAAGTGAGCTGGGAGATCATTCCAGAAGTTATGCCTATGCATGTCTCAGGATGATCTCATTGACTGCCACAAAAAACATTGACTCAAGCATGAGTGCTCCTGAAGGCTCTAAAGACATCTAGACACTGTAGGCAGAGCAGACAATCTCGGGAATTCAGCTACCTGTCCTTACCTTGGAATTTATGCTCCCCAAAGTAACAGAGTTTGACTCATTCATAATTTCCCTATACATGGCTCTTCTGTCCCTTTTATTTGAACCTACAAATGTCACTATACCCAGTAAATCTTTGTACCAGAGACTTCAGTCTTTAGTCTGTTCATATGCTGGTTGAGCCCTGAATCTCAGGAGTGTTGCAAAACCTACTCTCCAGTTCATTCGACTTGCCCAGGACAAGTAACAAAAGGATGATGATGGATAACACCCATCCCAAAAAACAAAGTGTCTAAAACTCCAAGTAAGACACTGCAAATGCTTCATACCCATGGAATCCTATAAGTGGCCTCTAGTGTCCGGCTTCTTTCATTTACCATAATGTTCATCAGATCCCTCCCATTCTAGCATGTTTCTCTACATCATTATGTCTTATGGCTGATAATATCCCATTGTTGGATAGACCATATTTTCGGTATCCCTTCATAATTTGATGGGTATTTTATTTGTATTTTTTGGTTATTATGATACCAAACTTAACCTAGATTAGGCCCGAAGGACTTGCAGGGGCTCCTGTCATGTTTTGACACCACTCCTGTGGGCTTTGGTACATTCCTTACTCTCCAGGAAGCAATGTTTGTCAGGTTCCTCTCACGCATTTCTGCCCAAGACCTGGAATCACACTTACCTCCTAGGTGACCTTTTTTCTTTCATGGAAAATGGTATTTAGAGACCACAATCTGGACATCAGAGGTGGATGTTCCTACCAGATTTTCTTTCCTTATAAGCCTGTTCAGTAATTAGAGCTAGGAAATCTATGTCATTAACAGAAATATATTCCCTAATGAAAATGTAATATTATACTGTTTTCCTTCCCTGGTAACCAAGCTGAAAGTGGCCCCACAGCCCACAGCTAGGGCAGTCAGGAGGCTGGTGCAGGGTCCTGGGGCTCTGTGCTGTGCTCGGGGTTAAACCTTTAGCTCCTGAACATGGTGAAGCCTGGGGAGGACACACAGGTAGCTCAGGACAGGGCCAGTCACCACCCAGACAGGAAGCCATTCAGTAACAATTTGCAGTGAGGTGTGTCTGTGCAAGTCTGTGGCCATCAGTCCCAGAGGTATTCCCTTCCCCCATCAGGCCCTTTCATTCACCCACACCCCACAGGAACTGTCCACACCCCAATGACATAAGCAAAGCACAAATTTTGGACCATGGATGCAATCATCCCAGGGCACTGCAAGTTCTAAGGGCTCAGAGCCAAATTCCTCTTGCGGACAATCAGTAGCAACACAACTGAGAGTGTAGACTGGAGATCCCTGAAATGATGGACCCCAAACCATACAGGCAACACTTCACCTTGACCCACAGAAAAGAGTGTGTGGTATCTCTCACTTAGAAGCAATAGGTATTCTTGTCTTGACATTCAGAGTTCACACTTGATACCTTGGGACCCAGGCAGGGTAGAGAGGCCACCAGGTACCCAACATTGATGCTGGGGCCTGCCAGAAATTTTCTGGGTTAAGAATCTGCACAAGAAATGGCAGGGCAGTGGGAAGCACTTGTTCATAGGGAGCAGTAGTGTTTATGAAACGGGGCCCAGCTGGAAACTTGAAAGCTCTATTTCAACCCCCATTCCCTTCATAAGGAAAAGCAATTCTGCTGTCAGGGATCAAGATCACCAAGCATGAAATCTGAGGTAAAGATTTGACCATGGAGCCCTGGAGGGGGACTAAGGATACAAGTTCTGCCTGCCCTTGGACCATGTGCCAATAATCTTCCTCTGTCCTTTTCCTTTCCACATTGTAAGCTTTGTTCTAGTTTTTACCCTACCAGGTGCTGATGTAAATCTAGAGATTGCCCTTGAAAAGTACATGTTCCTATTTGGTGCTCAAACAAAACCTCAGACAACAGGCAGAAAATGTTCCTTCTTCCTCCAAAGGGGTGAAAGGAGCCACTGCCCTATCCAGGGTCAGGAAATGGTCCTTCCTAATGGAAGTGGCTTTGACATCTAAATCATGACAGTCCTCATGGGTGGTCCCAGCTCCTTCCAGGTGTATTGATAGTGAAATGCACATGTGCTCTGTGAAAGGGGATTCTGTGTTTACTTCAGCAGCCAGGGAAGGGGGGCTGGTGCTTTTCCCTTCTCCCTTCTAAAATAAACTGATGACTCTGCATGATTTCTTTTTTGAATGAGCAATGTAAGAATACGTACCTCATTTCAATTAACACAGAAAATGAAAGAACCAAACCTCATCTCCCAGGCTGTAGTTGAAGCAGGACTTTAATCATAAAATATTGGCATCTAACACTTACTATTTACATTGACAAACATTGCCCCTCCCCATATATAATTTTTTTGCTGTTTATTCATAAATTCAATTATTTTCCAATGTCACCTAAATTCTCCCTCCCACTGCCATGTTTCACATAGTCTCAAAAAGTCGCACAGGGAGTGCCATTGGCCCTTGCATTTGCATGAGATTTGAGATAACTGGGACCCATCAGTGAGTGAGGAGGGTCTTTCTGTCCACTTCTGTGGTGTGGGGGTGACAGGGGCAGAAGTGAGCAGAGATGCCCTCACTCCTGAAAATGGCTAGGATGGGTGGGGCCTAGGTTGGGACCCCTGGGTATATCACAGATGGCATGCAAGGGAATGAAGTGAGAACCTCAGTGGTCCCCTAAGTAAGTGATGGGTCACCAGAGCCCAGGACAGCCTGTTCAAGGGCAGAGTCATGCTGGTTAACAGGATAGGTTCAGCAGTTTTTGTAGAGGCTGGGGGTGGCTGGTGAGGGGGAAGTGCCTGCCTGGGTGGCCCACTGGAGTTGGGTACAGCAAAACCACTTGCCTAGGGAGTCCTGGGAAGGGGGACTGTGAGCTAGTGGACAGTTAGAATGTCTCCTTTTGGAAATTGTGTCCCTTCTGCTTCATGCCCAGAAGGGCTGAGGTAGCTGTGTACTTGACCTTGGCATCCTTGGGTGTCGACTGCCTCATTAGATGAATGTGATGACTAGCCAAAGGATCCATAGTGTCACAAACATTCTCAGAGGTTCTGCAGCATTGGGGTGTGGGGCAGAGGGTAGGTGGTCAGCTGTGCTCCTGGGGATCCCGGGACACCACAGCCCCCCATGATCCCATGAGAGCAGGCCTCAGCCAGGGTCCTGAATCCCCCAATCCAGCTCTAGGACCAGAAAGGAGCCCTCTGAATGATACCTGCCTGAAGGAAAGACTCTACAGAGGCACAGATAACAATGAAGACACTTGTTTGAGAAATGACTCTGACTCCTAGCTGCCATCCTCAGAATGGAGCTGCCAAGAGGTCATCTACTCGCCCACCCAACCTCCTACCACCTTCGCTGCTCAGGATCTCAGAGCTGAAATTGCCTTTCTAGAACCCAGTGCACATCCCCAAATCCAGCACTAACCAGGACAAGGCTACTGAAGTCCAGCAAGGGCCAGCCCTGGCTCAGGCCTCCTGAGCAGGGTCCTGAAGGCCTTAACAACCAGGCAGTAATTAACACTGAACAGGTATTTATACTTTGATCTGATTTTCCTATTGTCTTCCTGGCCTAAAGCCAGCTAGAAAGCAACAGTGGGCTGGAATTCCTGCTCTGGCCAGAGTGGTATGGCTACTCATCATCTTTCTTAACCTCTCCTGTCCTCAGTCTTCCTATTCTGTATGATGGGTCCTTCTGCCCTATTTCACACCTCACAGCCCCATTTTTCCCATTCAAAAGAGAGAGGATTTAGATCGAGCTTCAAGGAATGGTGGGAGTTGGAACACAGTTAACCCTATTGTGCACATACATGCTATGTGTGCATATATTGGCTAATTTTCTCTCCCCTTCAGGTATGAGAAGGCAGCCCAGGTGCTTGAGGAACTGATCTAAGGGCTCAGAGCCCAGGATGCCTGGCGCTGAGTGTGTGTTGTTCTTCTGGATTCTTTCCCTTTCCCATATTCTAGAATACTGAGTTGGGTCTCTAGAACCTCCAAAGGGGAACAAGAGATTTTGTCTACTTTCCACTGTCATCAAGGCATGGCCTGCAGCCTACTTGGTGCTTGTGTCCTCCAGTCATGGTGCTTTTGGAGGTGCAATGACCCCACCTGTCCAGAGGACATCGTTCAAGTTGAGGACCTCTACTTGGCCATCTTGCCAATGGACCAAGGCGAAAAGACCTTTCTCTGGGTACCTCAATGTTGTTAGCTTTGAACTTGGTTTCCCAATACCTGGGTCAAGTCCAGGGAAGGGTGCACATAGGAGGAGGGAGCAGGCAGGAAGAAGATGCGATGTTCACTGAGGGCTTCCCTGAGCAGCTTGGTTTGTGGACAGGGTGCCTACCTACCCTGCTGTCAGGTATACTGGGGCCAGGGAGCATCAGACTTTCAGGCTGAGGATGTGGTGCTCAGGTCAACTTCTTCCACCACTACCCTCTCCAACTTGCCCCACAACTTACTTTGACCCTCTCAAATGATTTGCACCTTGTAGTCCTCTGGCTTGTCCCCATCCAGGTTGTGTTTTTCCATGGCCATCCGGATCACACCTGGAACCTTACTTGGTTGTTCTCCTTGGGTGGATCAGGGGATAGGACATCAGGGCATTGGTCTTGGAGCTGGCTCCCCAAGTGTGCAGCTGCCAGAGACCCTAAGGAGCCACATTTGGCCAAGTCTGGGTGTTTAAGGGCCTCCCTGTCTTCTCCTCCTTGACTGGGGGCCCAACATGATATGAGGGGAGTCTTTTCCCATCATTCCTTACCCCAACTCCTACAAGAACCTACACCTCAATCTTGAGGCTGTTTCCCAGTGTGGGTCCAAACCCGTGCACTCTAGGCTGAACCCTGCCCTGTGGGTCCTTGGCCTGCACAACCAGAGCTCTAGGGACAAAGGGAGACCATGCAGCAGAGGATGGGGATTGAGGAGTGAAATCTGGGCCTCTCTCTGTCACTTCCTACTACCTAATCATAAGAAATGCTTTCCCTAGGGGAGTGTCCCTGCCCAGACCCTGGCCCTCCAGGACACCTCCGGAGAGCAGTGAACCCTCCTGGGCAGAACACACATCTAGTCTGAGCCTGGATTTCAGAGAAGAGGAGGGTCTGGATGACAACCTATGGCACACCAGGCCTGGCCTGGACTCCATGATGTAGCTGTGCTCAGCAAGATCTAGACCACAGGTGCCTTGACCACGAGGGTCCAGCTAGTCAGGGCTCAGGTGAAGGGTCAAACAAGTGACAGCTTAGTAAAACCATACCTGCTCCTGGCCTGGGTGCAGCCTGGGACAGGTGGGTAACATGGACCCTCAGCCAGCCTCTGTGCTGTGAGTCCTGGGGTGACTCCATCAGCATGTCCCATCCAGAATCTGGCCCCTGCTCACGTCTTCACAGCATCCATATTGGGGCAGACCTCATCCACCCCTCTGGGCCACAGCTGCAGCCCTTCATTTGCTGGGTCCTCCACACTGGCCCAACCACCACTTTGAGACCAAAGGTCACCAGCTTTACCTGTTCTGCTCTGACCCTCCAGTGGCTCCCGTTTCCCCCATGAGAAAGTCAAGCTCCATCCAGCAGCCCATTGGGCCTGATGGGACCCAGCTGCCAACCCTTCCCTGACCTCACCTCTTTCCTTTGACCTCTGCTTCCTCAGCCCTGGCCTTCTGGCTGCTCTTCTGGCTGGCCAAGCACATGGCCTCCTAGGGTCTGGCAGTCTGTTCCTTCCCACCTCCTCTCCAGGGCCACCTCACTGAGCTCTTTCATGGCCATCCTCACTCATGTGCCAGCCTTAACTCCTACGTCCACTGTCCTGAGCCCTGATTGCAAACACACTCTTCCTGCCTCTGGAGCAGGCTGTCTGTCCTTCCCCACCCACTAGGAAGTCTGAGCCAGGACGGCAGGGCAGAAACCTGGCATTCCTTATGTGTCTACTGCCTGAACCACTGAGGGGCCCCAGGGGACGGCTGCATGCCCTGCTCACCAGGATGCTCTTGTAGTTGTTACCGTTGTCCTCATCCAGGCTGACACAGATGATGCAGCAGTCACCCCCTTGCTGTTCATAGAGTGGCCATGAGTCACGGCCCCTGTGGTGGGTCAGGGTGACCCTGGGTTTGATGGAAGGAGGAAGAGGATGTTCCTCTGGATGCTGGTGTGACCACGGAGTTCTGTGACGATGCAGTGGTCAACTGCCCCAACTGTGGGGGACAGAAAGATCAGCAGAAGGCCTAGAGACTTGGGGCTCACCAGGGCTGCTCTTGAAGCTCCAGGGGGCTTTAGAAGTTCCATAGGAGTCAACACACCTTGACACCTTTGTGAACGCAGAATGGGCCAAGCAGGCACAAGGTAAGGAAGGGGAAGGTAAGGGCTGACAGGGAGAAGAGGTGGTCAGTCACCTTCCTTTCCTGGCCATCTTGGAACTCTGGGACAGGGTTCAGGTGGATTTCTACCTCAAAGCTTGAGGAGCCGGTCACATCTATGGGAGGTGAGTCAGCTGCATCCCTGCTGCTGAAGTCATGGCCACACTGGAGCTGGACACTGGTTGGGTAGTGCTGCTACCAATGGACTCAGGGGCCTGGGGCTGGCTGGCTGGTTCAGATTACCTTGGGGGCTTCCCCTGGGATGCAAGCAAATCCCTGCCCAGCTACCACTGCGCACTGTTAAGTGCTCAGTTCATCAATAGCAGCCAGTGGGCTCCTACTGCCTTAGAGATCATGCAGCAACACCCCAATTCACAGAAGAGGAAACAGGCCCAGAGACGGGGCAACTTACCCAAGTCACAGGGTTGGTTGGGATTGGAGCTGGGATCCCAGGGCTAAATTGTCAGGCTCCCCAAGCCCATGCTTAGCCTGAAGGTTCCCTGAGCCAAAAGCCAGTCCACAATTGCCCACCCTGGACAGGGAACTCACTTTTTGCTCCAACGCTTGAAGCCTCCCTGTAGGTGTTTGGCCTTGAAGCTCTTACTGGGCAAAGGGATGGGGGTTCTATCTCCTGAGACAGGTGGTAGCTACAGAACAGAGTGGCCGTTGTGAGGTTCCCAGAGCCACAACTCAGGCATCCCTCCCAGTGTCCACACAGTAGTTGGCATTTATGTGCCCCAGATGTCTCCTGGAAACAGGTCTTATGCTGACACCGGAGTCACCAGGGTGATCCGACAACTACCATGCCTGTCATTCTTGCTGAGCTGCTTCATGGCCCCAAATCAGGCCCTAAATGGTTCCTTGGGCACAAGAGCATCATAGCAGCAGCCCATGTGGACCTGCTGGAGCTCAGCAACCATCTGGTATTCCTGGAGCCAGAGTGAAGCAAGAGGCACTGCCGAGGTCTGGGTTTACTTGTTGGTGGGACAGAGGCCAGTGGGTGGTTTTGCTCCTAGGTGATGCCCCCACCCCTTTACTCCCTTCCTGGCTCTGCTGGCCCTCAAGGCTGACTTCACTCAGCACCTCCTCCAAGAAGTTGTCCTTCATCCCATGCATAACCCCCACCCACCCTGCCCCTCAATTTAAGAGGAAGCTGCACGCAGCCCGGGGTTGTCCTGCCCAGGAGGGTCTCTTTTTTCCCTCTCCGAATCCTGCCCATCCCCACCCCCACAGTGATGGCCACAGCTGCTCACCTTCCTGTTTTTGTCAAAATTGACCTTCCTCCCCTGGAAGGCAGAGAGTTTGCATCCATCATAAAGGGGCCCCCAGCCATTGATGCCCACAGCCCCTCAGACACAGTAACACTGCACTACTGAGCGGTCAACACACACAGGGCAGTCCAGACAGGGATGGACCCCGGCAGGCTTCTGGGTACCAGGAGTGGGGAGCAGGAGTGGAGCCAGAGAGACCTTCCAGTCCCAGCGTCTGAGGGCAATGGAGAGAAGGCCCCTTGGACCAGCCTCCGTTTCCTCATCTATAAGAAAGCCATGGCACTCCAGCACCCAGGATGGCTGTGATGCTCTCAGGGGAGTTGGTATGCTCACTGCTGAAAGATCAGGGCTCAGAGAGGCCTCTCCTCCCAAACTTCAGCGTCCCTTTCCCACCCTACCCTGACCCCCAGGCTCACTTACATCCAAATACTCTGGCATGGCAGAGTCCAACAACAAAAATTGAGTGAGGATTGTTCTCAGGCATGGGACCATGCCCTGGATGTCATCCTGTGGCATTGGGTGAGGTGGGGATGAGCACAGGCTCTCAGGTGCCACCGAGACCCAGCTCTGTAAACTCCTCAGTCTCAGACTCCTAGGACCACCCAACCATCCTCTGGAACAGTCTAGGACATTAGCAGTAATCCCCTAAATACCCCTCACAGCCTCTAAGGACCACAATCTCCCTTGCAGTCAACCCCCAGCACTGGCTTTTCTTCAGTCACCAAGTTCACCCCTTCCCCCACCCCATCCCCCTGAGTCAGCTCTTCAAGGCTCCTGCTCTGACTTGCTGCAAGTAGTCACCCCAGGATTCCAACAGCTCATGCCCTAAAGGTCAGGAGAGGGGATACAGAAGGAGGCTTTCCAGGCTCAGTGTCCAGGATATGGAGGCCACTCCTCACCGACACTCCTGGCCTCAGGCACACTCATCCTCTCTGGCTGCTGCTGCTTCTGGGATATTTTGGGGATCATCTCCAGGGTGGCAAACTAAGAGATCAACTTCTGCAGGGTTGAGGATGAGGTCAGTGAGGCACTCCACCCCTCACCCATTTTCCCCTGTGTATGAGACAACTTGGCATAGTGGGCAGGTGGAAAGCTGCTCCACCACATGCCTGATATCCCCTGAGTGAAGTTGTACCAGTGGATTGGTCTCCTGAGTCTCTTTGTTCACCTGTGCTGTGAGGACAAAGATCAGTCCCCTCATCAGGAGTCCAGAGGACTCAGGTTTGCACGCTAGCAGTGCAGATGCTCTGGCCTTCGAGCTCTCCCCTCAGAGACACAGGAATGCTCAGCCACTTTCCTTTTCTTCCTTGAACCTCACCACTCACCGTGAGGGTGGCACCACAGGATGGTCATGCCTCCATTGCACATTAGGACACAGAGGCCATGAGGGTGTCACATGTACCCATTCAGTCAAGGCATCAGAGGACAGGCTGCTTCCTCCCAGATGGAGGGCTGAGCTGATGTCACCCCACCACCCACAATCACTAACCGGTGTATGGTTTTCCTGGTCTCTGAGTGGGGTGGGGCTCGTGTCATAACACCCATGGAGCTTGAGAATAGGGTGTCTCTGGAGGCCTAGTTGAGCAGTTCCTGCCTGTCCCAGCCCAAAGCATACAAATGGCGTCCCTCCCCAGGGGTCCACTCAGGATATTCTGCCTGCAGACAAGTCCCTGCATCCACTCAGAAACAGGTCTCCAAAGTGTCAGGTCTTACTGTCCAGGTTGGGTGGGGGCTGCCAGGAGTCCTGGACATTGAAGTTTTGCTTCCTCCTTTATGTGGAAGTTTCTAGTTATGGGCAGGAAGAACCTGCCATGGTTTCCTTTCTCCCAGATATTTCTCATAGCCTTCTGGCACACATGTCATTCATAATGAGGTACAGTTATGAGACCCTCCCATGCAGATGGAGACTTCTCATCCTGCCAGTTCATTATCTCCTTCTGGAACATCCCAGGCATGTCCACTGAATCTGAGAGCCACAGCCTACTGCCCTACAACTGCCCCTCCACCTGCCCACGAACCAAACATGCAACTCTTCATCTTCCTCCAGAATAGGCCAGACTCGATGTTTTCAAAGAAACTTCCAGTGAAAAACTAACAACCCCATCTCCTGAGCTATGACCCCAGGCTCCTCTTTACCCTGATGATCAGCTCTCTGCCTGGGAGTAGTTGAGCTCTTTTGAGTAAATTTCAGACAGAGTCTGAAAGAGGCCTAAGCTGTCCCTGGGGGAGGGCAAGAAGGAAGCAGAAATGTGGGAGTGGGTGGGTGGGTATAAGGGTTAAACCCCTTTATTTTAGATGCCTGGGACCCAGACTGCCTGGGTGGGTGGTGCTGAAACTGGGTAGCTCTGGTCACTGCAGGACAGTGTAGACTTGGGAGCTGAGCGTTCACGTGGGCAAAATGGGGACCCCCATCCCCATGTCATGAGCAGCTGGTTTTTACACGTGTAGATTTCAATTGGACACAGCGTTGCTGAGAAGCAAACACTTAACTAATGGAGTTTCAATTAAAGGCCATGACTACTGACAGAAAAGAAGGTCACCTTGGAACGTAATAAACAAGCTCTCCAGTCTCATGCTAATAGGAGCTGGGTGGGGAAACATCCTGAGCTTGCCTGTGAATTGCAGAAATGTAAAAGAGCTGAGTCACTGACCTTTAAGACTTGTTGACTTCAGTAAAATGTAACTGTCAAGTATCTATTGCCCTTGCACATGCTCACACGTATTTTCTTTGTTCTAAAGCCAAATAAAAGCCACACTTTATGAAGTGGCTGGGCTCTTCTCTCCATATTGGACGGAGAGTCCCCTGATCCCAGTTCTTCTTCTCTGTCTTATTCTTTCTTTCTCATCCGCGGCACCGTTTTCAAAGACCCAGTTACTGAACGCCAACACTTAACTTGTTCCCATTTGGCTCAACTCCATAATTGACTGAGGAAGGAATCAGTGATGAGGCAAAACAGCTGACCTCAGGTGAGATGGAGACATGGAGCTCCACCCTGCCTGGACCCTACCCAGGAGCTGCTGCCTCCCAGGCTCCCTGAAGGGTGTCCCTGTGGGGTCCCTCATCCAATCTGGTGTCCCCTAGAGAGGCTTGCTCACCTGGAAACTTCGCCCACATCTTCACCAGATGGAGAATCTAAAAACTTTGCAGAGTATAGATGATGGCATAGAATGAGGAGTTGTTGTTGAGGATTCAGCACTCCTGGGAAGGGTGGAGACACATACAGTGAGAGGTGGTCTGAGTGTCCCCCTGCTCCACATTCAGCTTCCTCAGCTGACATGTCCCCTCTTGGATGAGACAGACACTGAGGGAAACCCTGAGGCTCGCCATGGACATAGAGTGACACCTACACCCAACCTGGAGGTGTAGCCTGGCTGGGAAGTGAGGAGAGTGCAGGGCTCTGCTATAGCCCAGGGAGGGCCTGCAGTCCTGAGAGCCAATAGGAAAAAAGGGGGGTTTCAGGACTCCAGAGAGGGCCCCCTGAGCATACCTGGCCACCTCAATCCAGTGCTCCACCAACCTGGCCCTGTCTGGGGCCTTCATGCTCCGGTTCCCCAGTTGATCACACGGTTGTACTGTGTGATGGTGGCATGGGTGGTGGGTGCCATGTGCTCCTTACACATTCTGTTGTGCTGGGACCAGATGGAGCCCAGACAGTGATAAGGAACCACCTTCTTGAAGAGATCCTATGGAGAAGAGGATGTCAGCCAGCCCCACACCACCCAGCTCAGATCCCAGAGGCCCTCAGGACCCAGGCCAGTGTCCAGTGGTCTCAGCTGGAGCTGGGCAGGCTGAGTACAGGGTGGGCTTTCTGTTCCCTGAGGGGACCTAGCACTCTAGAGACCCCAGCCCTGAGGCTAGCAGGATGGAGAGAGCTTCATTTACAAGTCCATCTCACAGACCCCAGCAGCTGAGCTGCCTCATGCAGCCACATGCCTGGGTGGCACCATCGGCCCTCTTTATAATGCCTCTTGGGACTGCTTGTGGTCAGGTGCGTTGTCCCTGTAGGGACCAGAGGCTTTGAGTGCCTGCCTGAGGCTCCTGTGCACATCAGGGGCTTACTAGTGTCAATGTGGTGGAGACCCCGAGCACAGAGTGGCCCACCTGTGGAGCTGGCTGCACCTCAGTGAGCTCCCTTCAACCCCCCAGGGCCAAGCCTCCTCAGGCTTCTACTTCTTTGCTCTCGTCATCTTCATAGTCAGTGCATGTGGCAGGTTTGGTTAGTGTCCTATATCTACTCTCTAGAGGGGTGAAATGGGGGCTTGGGGATTAATAAACTTGCCCAGGTTGAAATGCTGGGAGTGGAGCCAGGGCTTGGGCACAGATCATAAGATTCTGATTCAGGAGATGGTAGAGCTGGGGGAGCAGATCCTGGGAGGAAGATCTACCCAGCTCCACCCTGCCGAGCCCAGCTGCTCACTGCATCCATCCGTGTCAACTGCTCTGCCCCCAGCTCAGAAGGGAAAGCCAGGAGGTCAGCCTTCTCCTCACTCAGCCCATCCTCTGAGGACTCAGCCCAGGGGTAGGAAGGCTCTGGTGGTGTAACCTGCCTTGGTGCTGATGTAAGCTCTGGCGGTGGCTCTGGTGGTGGTGCCACACTTGCCTCTGATTCGAGAGCCGTTGCTGCTGAAGGTGAGTTAATAGGCTGTAGCTGTAGAATGGGCACTGCTGTGAACTGTGTAGATGGCACTGGAGGGAGTGGTGGGACTGCCTCCAGCTCAGGAACTTGTGATACAAGTGGTGACATAGCTTCCTCCAGCCCTGCAGCAGGAGCTCCATCTGGGAATGAAGCCAGCTCTACCTCCAGAGTAGGCATTGGTCCTACCTCCATAGGTGGCAGTGGAGGTGACACCAAAAATTTCTTCAAGCTCTATAACCAGTTCTTCTGATGGTGAAGGAGCAGGCTCTACCCCCAGAAGGGGCAATGCTGAGACATGTACAGTTGACAATGTAGGTGGAGCTGGACTTACCTCTGGCTCTGGAATTGGTGCATCTGATGGTGATGTGGGAGCCACCGGCTCTGGAACTTGTGCTACTGATTGTGAAGTAGCTGCCTACAGCTCCTGAGCAGGTGCCTCACCTGATGAAGTAGGATGGTCTGGCTCCAGGGCACTCAAGGGCCCTAAATCTGTGGGTGGCAGTTGTGGTGGTGCCAGAGCCACCTTCAGCTCAGGAGACAGTGCAACATCAGGTAATGCATCAGACTCTATTTCCAGACCAAGCACTGGCACAAACTCAGTAGGTGGCAGTAGAGGTGGAGACGGAACTGATTCAGGCTCTGAAACTGCCCCTGTGTCTTCCGCAGGTGGAGGAACCAGTGCTAGACGTGGCACTGGAGGCATGTGCAGCTCTGAGGCTGACAAAAGAGCTGGAGAAGAGGGAGGTTCCACACCATGAATGGCTCCAAGTGTCTTTCAAATACAGGGAAGATCCCACTATCTCTAGGGAAAGATCCAGCCCCAAAGAGTGTTCCCAGAAGGCAGTCTCCAAGCTGACATGTCTGGGGCTCCTCTTTCCTCCTGGTCCAAGGGCAACCTCTGGTAGTTCCTGCCTATGTGTCCAGTCCAGCTCCCACCCCACAAGCTCATGTCCTCCCACCCCGGGGCCTCCTCACTGCTTGGGTCTGCCTCAGTGGGCTCTGGGTGGCTCATCTGTGAAGGGAGAGCTATGGCACGGTGCTCAAGGGCAGAGCTGGGTAGATGCACCTGGGTGTAGACCACCAGCAGCTTGAGGCAGGGAGAGTGTGATGGCTGCAGGAAATCCTCAGGGTACTGGTCCATCCAGGTGCTCAGCAGGGAGGAGAGGGTGCTGTGGGCAGGTGGGTGGGCAGCAGAGTCAGATACTTGCATTTCTTTCCATGCTGCCTCCCAGTGGCCCTCCCACTAGAACATAAAATTCATAAGGACAGGGAAGGGGTTTGACTTGTCTGCCTACAGTCCAGCACTGACACACAGTAGGAGCTTCATCAATATGTGCATGATGAGGGGACAGGGTCTGTCCTCCCTGCCTGGGCCCTCATGGCCCCCACCCAGGAACGTCTGTTCCAAGGAGCTGCCTCATCTTCTGCCATGTGTCACGAGTGTGTCTCCTCTTCCCCCTGCACACCAACCCCCTCATGACAGGGGCACAGCCGGCCCTGCCATCCCTGCAGGTGGACAGGACTGAGGTCCAGGGCAGACTTGGAGCAGGCTGCTCAGCACGTCCTGTCCTGGGCTTGCACGAGGTGGGGTTTGAGGCCTTGGACTGTGACAGGGCTGTCCTGGGGGAAGGGTCCTCTGCAGCCAGTGCCCCAGGGCCCTGCCCACAGCTTCCTTTGACTCCTTTCCAAGGGGAGGGGGAAGCCCTCTGGACTCAGACCTCCAGGGGGTTCAGGGGATGTGTGGGGCCCAGGGTTCTGCCCAGCCCTTCCCTGCCACCCCCCACACACCTCCCCACACTGGGCTCTGATGAGGAGAGCCCCTCCTCTCCCCCAAAGTGCACTCACTTTGTCATTTCAGGAGTCAGTGATGGCCTCCTGTTCCTGTCCCGGAGGTTATATCTAAATCTAGGAGAGACTGTGAGTGTGTCACAGCTACCTTCTGAGTGTACCCCCTGCTTAAGAGGATGCGTGTTACTGCGTGCAGCCCCAACTCACATGGAACCCAGAAGGGAAGGGACTTTTGTCTGCTTTGTTCACTGCCTGAAGCTATATGCCTAAGAAAGTGCCTGTACCTAGCAGACACTTGATGTATACGTGGTGAAGAATGAGCCCTAAGCGGCACCTTCTCAGACATAGAGTAGGCCTTGACCCCTCTGGCAGCCTACACTGACCCCTGCTCTGACCACACCAAGGTCAGAGGCCCCAAAAGGAATCTCAAACCTCCTTTAGAAATGAGAAATCTGAGTTCAGTTAGGGGGTGAGGCCAAGAGCCTCCTCACTGGTGAGAGGAAAGTCTTGCCTGGGAGCAACTCTGCCCCTGCAGCCACTATGCCCACTGAGCCAGGCTCGGGGGAGCCCTTTCCACAGATCATCCCAGGTGGTCCTTACAATCAACCTTGGTGTGTGGTCCTCTTACCACCCCCCTTCCCAAGGAGGAATCAGAGGCCAGTGGGTGAAAGGACATTTCTGAGCCAGAAGCAAGGTGGTGGAGGAGTAGTCAAGTTCCAGGGATGGGCAGGCACTCACCTGTGGAACACCCAGTCCAGGACCTGCTCGGGGTGGTGAACACCCAGTACGTGCTGAGGAAGGTGTTGCCATAGTCAAGGTCACCCTCCTGGAAGGTAGGCACCAGGTGCTCTGCCAACTTCCACCAGGGGCCTGCCTTGACCGTGTGCACCATGTGGTAATCGTACCTCAGGAGGGCCCAGTCACTCATCCTCTAGGGTGGGACAGAGGGGGCACCGGTGGTCAGAGGCAGAATGTGGACCCCCAGGTGGGGCTGGGGCTGTGGGGAGACCTGCTGCACACAAGTCCTCAGCTACTTGCAGCCAACGGGGACGTGCGTGCCTCCAGCACAGAAAGGTCCTCGGCCTTCTAATAGATTTGGAGGAGAGGAAATAATTGAAAGCTGAGACCCCAGACCTGGCAAAGGGCAGATGCCTGGAGTGTCCCTGGGGGGAGAAACCTGCCTACAGGGCTGAGGACCGGAACACATGCCTCAGGGAACAGCAGACCCACCTGGTCAGTAAATGACTTTCTCCTCTGCTCATGTGGCCAAGGGAACAAGATGAAGCCATTTGCCACCCTGATCCCAGATCAGGAAAATGAAAGAAAATGCAAAGATACGGTTCAAGGTGGGTACAGGGACTTTTTCAGCCACACAGACAGCTGGTGGTAACCGAACTGCTCCAGCCTTAGGGAATTCTCTGGCCCTCGCTGTTGAAAGGGATGTCTGTGTGTCCTCATCCCAGCCGTCCCTTTCCTAGGAGCCTCTGGCAGGGGCAGGAGGGATCAGGTCTTGGGGCCCCCGGGTGTTCAGGGCAGCAGTGCTGACAGGGCCACAGGAAAGGACAGCTAAGGGTTCAGCAGCACTGAAGGCCAATTCACTGCCCTAAGCTGCCTCCCTTCTGGAATATTGTGCAGCTGAGTCAGGCCACAGCTCCTGATCTGGAAAGGTCAAGGGGGTGGTTATGGGAGGTGGCAGGAACCCTACTTAGCAAGAGGAGCTGTATGGCTTGGGGCAGGTGTGGAAGGACAGTCAGGAAGACTGCTGCCCGGGGACATGGGGCCTGGGAGTGGAAAGAGAAATACAGCCACAAAATGCACACAGATGTGACGGGAGCCCACTCTTCAGCTGACCCTGAAGGAACACCCATGCAAAGCCTCCTCTCTGCTATTCCTTTAAACATTGGAAGTGACCTTCCCCTGGTCTATGGAATGGCAGTGTGTTGGGTGATTGCTGGGGACCCAGGTTTCTCGGGAAGTGGGACATTGGGCCACTCAGGCCTAAAAGCCCTGGGAGAGAGAGCAGGGGAGTGGCCAGGGTGGGATAGAGGCCCTGGGGTGCTCCCCCCACACTCTTTCATTCCCCCTTCAACCCTGCTCCCACCTGGAACCAGCACTGGCCCTGGCTGGGGCCATGCAGGACCTGCACCTTCTGAACAGAGACGGTGTAGATGAGCCCGTCCCTGAGCTGCTCACCGACCACTTGCATGGAGCTCTGCAAACAGTGCCCGGCAGCCAGGCCAAGAGGCGTCAGCAAGGGGCCTGCCCTACTCCACAGGGGAAGCTGCACTTCTTTTGGGCTGAGACCCAGATCAGGCCCAGATGGGTGTCTGGCTTCCCCTGCAGCCCCATTGGAGAAAAGACAACTTGAGGGCTCAGGATTAACACTTTTACACATGGGTGCCACCCCCAGGATGCACCTTCCCACCCTTCCAGCCATGCCCTGGCAGGTGACAGGGAAGGACCTACTGGGGTCCCGTCCCTGACAGCCTGCTCCTTCCCAGGATGCTCATGCCCTCCCCACACAGGAGGTGGATGGGACATGGGGCTGTTGAGGCAGGAGGTCAGTAGTGGTATGTGCTCTACTGGCTGGCCCTGGGCCACCCTATGTTACCTTTGGAGACCTCCTGGTCAATGTCCTGGGGCTTCGTGGCTGAGGCCTGAGCCAATGTGGAAAGCCTTGGAAAGTGAACTCTTTCCTGGTTGGGGTGAGGCCAGAGCCTTGGGACCTAGGAACACAGCAGGGAAACATGGTACTCTCTCGAGTGTCTCATGGCAACTGACGTGGGAAGGAGTTGCCTTTCAAATCTAGGTGCATGGTTACCCAGGGTTCCATGTTCTCTTGGAGTCTGTATCCAAGGAAGTGATGTCACTTCCTTAGGTCCCTTTACTTGGGACCCCTCTTCAATAAGAACTCCAGGAACATCCCTCTGCATGGCTGTCTGTCTATCCTCCTCACCTAGATCATCCTGTTAACTGGACAGAGTTCTGCTAACACGTCCCTCCCCAGAGCTTCCTGGAGAGGTCTGTGTGCAGCTCAGGCCCCAGCTCTGAGGAGACCCAGCTGGGTTCAGACCTGGCTGTCCCTTCTTTCAGTTTTGTGACACCAGGCTAGTCACTGAGACCTCCCCAGTCCACTCACCAAAACACTGGGAATCCTAGCACCTGCTTCCTGGGACATCATCTAGTGAATGTTGGGTGAACACTGCAATTCCTCTAATCTTGTTTCACATGTAGCTAATACACAGACATAGACATGGAATAAACAGGAAGGGGATGGATGTAACATCAAACACAACTGAAAAAAGTGCCAGGTAGGGTTGTGAGATCTTTGGAAACTCACTTTCACCCCTGGGTTGCTGTCTCAGTCTGTATCATGATGAGGTTGAAGTTAGATGACATTCAGACATTGCTGCTGTGCCACAAATCCTTCCAGAGGCTTCCTATTGTATTTAGGGTCAGATGCAGGTGCCTCCTGTCACCCTCTGTGCTGGGCTGCCTGTGCCCTGTTCTCTGCCATCCCAGCTTCCAGGTACCAGCAGCCCCATACATTCCCTCTTGGAGTGAGTCCTGGCCTAGGGACTCGCTGCTAAACAAAAGGGCTAAATGTCAGGACACCCACCTAAGTCTTACACAAAATTCTTTTCTGTCTTCACCTCTCTCTCCTGTGAGTGAATTCTCCCTCTATCTCCATCCCAGTGTGAATCCTGCTGATCAACAGAGCAGGGCTGGGAAGCAGCTCCTCCCCCAGGGGAGCCACAGGAGAGGCTCTGTCCACAGCAGCCACCTTCCTAACCTCCTCTCTGACCAAAGTCCCTCTGCCTCTGACTCTTCCCCTGCTGTGCCTTCTCCCAGGTGCCCTCTTCCCACATGTGTTCAGGGCTGGCTCCCTCTTTTTGTTCTGGTCACGGTGTGTCACTTCAGTGTGTCCTCCTGGGCCCTCCCACCTGGTGGTGCCATAGCCCTCCTCACAGCACCCTGATTAACTCAGTGGGAATGATGCAGGTGGTGGGACAGGCATCATGGGAAGAGCAGCCTGACTGGTGGGCAGCCTGAGCACAGGTGTGCTGGTCCAGGCCCCTTAGGCCACGTTTTAGTTTGCCAAAGGACTGCCGCTGCAAAGTACCAGAAATTGGTGCCATTTATTAGGGGACTTATTTGGGGTAAAAGCTTACAAGCCTGTGAACAGTCCAACTGGAGGCACCGTTACAGGTGCTTTCTCACCAAAGTCAGCTGCTACAAGGTGAAGCAAGAAGGCCACCAATCTTTGCCAACGTCTCTGCGTTTCTGCCACTGTAGGCAAACCTGGCATAGGGCTTGTCTCTTACTGGGCCTCCTCATTCATCTCGGCATGGCAGGAGCAAATATGGCAGCATACTTTTCCTGTGTTTTCTGTGTAGCTCTCTCTGTGTTTCCATTCATATCAGACCCACAAGGGAGTGGAGACTCAACTTGAATCAGGCCTCCCTGATATAGTCCAATCAAATGCCCTGAAGCAATCTTATCAAGCAACCTAATCAAAGGAGCCTCAACTGAATTTAATGCAAAGGGCATCACATCGCAGGAAGAGATTAGTTTAAACATATAGTCTTTCTCTTTTTGGTATTCATAAAATAGTTTCAAACTGCCACACTGTGAGTGATGTTGGACTGTAACATGAGGGGAGGGAGGCCTTGGCTAATAAGTTTGGACCTGAAGATTAAGATGCAGTGGCCCACAGCAGGAGGAGGTGCAGGCACCTGTACATGTCCTTCATTAAGATGGTAGCTCCCAAATGTTAAAGCCTCAGTGCCCAAAATCTGTGATCTCTTCTGACACCTGTAATTACAGAAACTTCAGACCTGATGCTCTTCGGGCAGGTCTGAGGTGGCCCAGCTGGGATTCTGCCCCAGGAGCTCTTGTTGCCTTAAATTACAGAACTTTTTTGGCTCACAGGTTTGGAGACTAGAAGTCCAAACGAAGGTATTGGCAGTGCTTGTTTTCTCCCAGAGTCTGTAATATTCTGCAGTGCTATGTACATGCATTTCTGTGTCCATCGCATGACAATCTCTCTCTCTCGCTCGCTCGCTCCCTCTCTCTGGTTTCTCCTAGTGTCTGCCTTTGGGCTCCAGGTCCAAGTTCCTTTATCTGTAGGGATTTCAGCCATTTGGATTTAAAGCCAACCCTGATTCCATTTGAACTCATCTAAATAGGATTTTTACAGATGCAACTCACAAATGAGCCCACACCTTAACTAAAAATAGGACCTTCAAAATGTCCTATTAGTAAATGGGGTCACACCATAGGAATGCTGATCCTTTTGTGGAGTACATGATTCAGTCCCCAAAAGACCCTCCTACTAGGAAAATTCAGTCATACAAAATGGCTTGTACTCTCTTTCAGTGACCATGAAGCCTGCCCAAGGATTTTTGGGTAAATGGATTTCAAACTTGTCTATTTTTATTTTTGTCCCTGTGTAAAAACCACAGATTCCCAGGTTCCACCCATACTTCTCAAAGCAGCTCCTCAAGGGCTTGAGCTCCAACACCTGTCATTTTAAACAGGCTCCCCAGGCCACATGGTGGCATGTTTTAGGGGACCAGGGAACTGACCAGGACACCCTCTATTAGGACATACAAGGCCTTGTGTTCTCCTGGCCCCAGCTCTCTTCTACAGCCCTGTCAAGGCAGATGGTGGGAAAGGGCAGCTCATGTGTGATTATGGGGAAGATGAGGAGGAGGACAGTGAAGAGTAGGTTGAGGCTCTCAAGCCATTGGACAGGAGTGAGAAATGGATGGATATGGAGATTCTGGATTATGTGTGACAGGTCCCTGGGCTCAAGGCTGGAGTCTCCATGACCAGGTGAGGCTTGTGCCTGGATCTAATGAAGAACTCGGGGCAAGCCATGCCACCCAACCCTATTGTTAGCAGAGTAGCCCCAGCGGACCTAGGAGGGCCTTCTCTGAATAGTTGGGATCTCAGCCATGGGTGCAGCTGAGTCTGGCCCTGGCTGTGACATGATACTTGAAGCTTCCCTCCAGCCCTGGGTGGATGGGGGCATTCCTTGAAGGAAGGATGCCCTGGGTTAGTGCATCCACAAACCAGGCAGAGCTGGTTCCCACCATCACTCTCTGGCTGAGACCAGGGAAAGTTCAAGTGGAAGTTTATCCAGCTAGGAAAAGGACTGGTCTACGTTTAGATCTCCTGACTAATGTGGCAGGGATGGTGTGAGTAGAGTGATCCATGGTCCTAGATGGTCAAAGACTGACCTTAGTTTGAATACCATCTATTTGGGGTTACTTTGGCAAAGACAAATGCTCAGCAGGAATCATCCTTCTTTAGTCAATTTTCCCAAAGTCTTGATGTCTCAATGGGGGTGTTGGTGCCAGAGGAGTGTTTTCTGTTGCCATGGGGCATAGGGCTCTTGTGGTACCATCATTTGACTGTCCATTCATTAATTCAGTGCTCATAATTGGAAATGAATCGATAGTTGAGAGCAGGCCTGATGCCCTCTCCAGTCAAGCAGGGTGGAGGAACAACAAGTTACCCAAAGCACTGATCCCAAGGAAGCTCAGCCCTTGACTTCATCCCTCATTTTCCAACTAGAGAAGTTCCTGAAGTTGGAGGAGGAGGAAAGACCACCTGCTTCTGGGAGAAGCCCTGACCCAGGAATCTTCCCAGATTGCAATCCACCAGGTAAGTGCTCTGAGGCTGCCCTTGGCTACTCACCCTAAGACAACCTCTGGAGGTTTCTGCTTATGTAGGAAACTCTATGGGAGGGTGTTGAGCCCTGACTTGGAGGCTGTAACCCTACCTTATCTTCTGGACACTGCGCACTCCTGAGCCCTGGGCCTACCCCTCTCTCTCTGGGCCTCAGTTTCCAAATTTTATACTAAGTAGTTGGACAAGGAAGTGTGTAAGTGTGCTCTCGGAGGACATGCTAGGTTGTCTCCATAGGGTTGGGGTGTTGGCGTGTGACTGGTACCCTATCACCCCCACCCTAGGTGATGCAGGACAGGGCACTGAAAACACCTCAAAGGGATGCCAGCCACTCTATGAAAGCTTTTCTACACTGAGGACGATGTCTGCCACCATAGGCATGAGGGAGAGAGTTCCTCATCAATGGAGACAGCACGGCTGCAACCCCATATTGTTGGAATATTGCCATGAGCATGTTAACAGGAGGTCCTCCTGGACTGGGGGAGCATTTCAGATCCTTCTATCTCTGCTTTCCTGAGTCTCTGCATTGCCTTCTAGACCTTATCACATTTTTCCTTGAGTTCTACTTCTTCATATCTGTGACTCATCACCTAATATTAATAATAATGTTAATAATCAGACTTCTGAGAAGATGGCGGACTAGTAAGACACGGAAATCTCTTCTCCAGAAAAATAGCTAGAGGACAAGCTGAAACAGCCCTGAAAAAGATCTTCTAGGGTTTAGGTCAGCAGGTGAAGGCTGCACACCACCCAGAGGAGAGAGGGACAGAAGAGGGAAATCGCGACTACAGAACCGTGAGTTGCAAGTAGCAGCTTCTGCTGCTGCCAGCACCCTCCCCCACACTCTTCAGAATTCTCGGGCCTCTGGGCCTGCGACCACAGACAGAGGGGGATTCAGGGATCTGCCACTCCTGGAAAGGGGAGAGGGAAGGACACAACCTTAGGCTGACTCAGGTTCTGACCTGAAATTTGGGCTGCGGAGCCCCACAGACCTTTCCACACGGGGGTTTGCCCTGGGAGCCTAGGAAGGACTGGAGAAATCCAACCCTCGCAACCTCCCTCTCTTCTAGCCTGGACTAATTGTTGAGGACTCCACGGGAGAGAGGAGAGAGAGCCTGGGGCTGACCCTGCTTAGGACTCCCAGGTTTGGTCTGCCCTGTCCCGAGAGCCCTTCCAGACTGGGTGGGGCTGCGCCATTGTTTGCCTTGGAGCCTGCAAGGGGCTAAAGATATACAAACCTCCCAATCTCCTCCTCTACTAACAGGGACTGATTGTTGAGGATTCAGAAGGGAGTGGAAATATTTCCTAGCTGGGAAAAGGGGGGCACAACTAGAGAAGTCTGGAGAACAGACTCAGAAAGTTTGAATCACAGGGCTCCTAGCCCCCAGACAGGAAGCTCTATCACATTGATCTGGTCTGTGTCACAACAAATACGCTCCGACCAGGCATTGAATTGAGAGCTACCAACAAGCTCCATCTCCTGGCAGACCAAGGAAGTGCACATAAGAAAAGTAAGAAGTAAGAGAGTCTTTTCCTGGCCTCTATAGCCTCCCTGCCCAAGGCCCTAGGAAACGACTCTAAACCAAATACTGGGTCCAGTGCCCAGTTTTGAGCAACCAGCAGAACAATCTTAACAATCAAGGTTGACCAAAAATCAAAGAGCTGTGGTAATTCACAGCCTCCTGCCACTAAATTCCATAAAAGAGAAAGAGATAGAGCATCTAAGTAAAATACAAACTAACCAGATGGCTAAGCACCAGCAAAAAATTATGAGCCATACTAAGAAAACAGAAGACATGGCCCAAGAAAAGGAATACAGCAAAGTCCCAGAAGAGATGCAGAATTTGAGAGAACTAATCAGTGATATGAGCACAAATTTCCAAAATCAAATTAATGAGATGAAAGAGAATATAGTTAAAGAGATCAATGACATCAAGAAGTCATTGAGCGAACGCAAAGAAGAATTCAAAATCCTGAACAGAAAAGTAACGGAGTTCATGGGAATGAAAGACACAATAGGTGAAGTCAAAAATACATTTGAAACATACAACAGCAGACTCGAAATGATAGAAGAAAGAATAAGTGATACTGAAGACAGAGCAGCTAAAATTGAAGAGAGAAAAGAACAGAGAGAGGAAAGAATGGAAAAAATTGAGCAGGGGCTCAGAGAGTTTAATGACAACACAAAACACAAGAACATACGTGTCATGGGAGTTCCAGAAGGAGAAGAGAAAGGAAAAGGGGCAGAAAGAGTATTTGAGGAAATAATAGCTGAAAATTTCCCAACTCTCACGAAAGAAATGGACTTACATGTCCAAGAAACGCACCATACCCCAATAAGAATGAATCCAAATAGACCTACGCCAAGACACATACTATTCAGAATGTCAAATGTAAAAGATAAAGAGAAAATTCTCAGAGCAGCAAGAGAGAAGCAAACGATCATGTACAAAGGACGTCCAGTAAGACATAGTGCAGATTTCATCTTTGGCTGCTGCCTAACTGGAAAAAATGTCCCCAGCTGTTGTCAAATGTTTTCTGGAGGGAACGAAATCACTGCTGCTTTAAAAATCACTATCTTGAAAATCATGGGAGGTTATGCAGAAGCAAATTAAGAAATAAAACATATTTTATAAAGATTTTTTCTAATGTGGAGTATTATATAAAGAAAAGAACATAAAACATATAAATACACCTTAATAAAAAATTATAAAGCAAACATTCAGGCAACCACAATCAAAGTTGAAAAATAGAGGGATGTAGAGTGGTATAGCAAAAAAAATAAGGGCATAAGCCCGACTGCGGTGGGTACCGAACGCAGGGCCCGGGCCGCGCCGCGCTATGGCCCTGTACCGCACCGAGGAGCGTGGCCCGCCCCACTCGCGCGATTACCGCCTCTTCTTCAAGAATGTAGCTGGTCACTACATTTCCCCCTTTCATGATATTCCTCTGAAGGCAGACTCTACACAGAAAAATGGCATTCCTACAAATAGAGCACGAAATGATGAACATGAGAATATATTTAATATGGTTGTAGAAGTACCTCTCTGGACAAATGCTAAAATGGAGATTGCCACCGACGAGCCATTGAATCCCATTAAACAAGATGTAAAGGATGGCAAGCTACGCTATGTGGCAAATATCTTCCCTCATAAGGGTTATATATGGAATTATGGTGCCCTCCCTCAGACTTGGGAAGATCCCCATCAAAAAGATAAGAGCACAGACTGTTGTGGAGATAATGATCCTATTGATGTTTGTGAAATCGGATCAAAGGTTTTTTCTTGTGGAGAGGTTATTCGTGTGAAGATCCTTGGAATTTTGGCTCTTATCGATGAGGGTGAAACAGATTGGAAATTAATTGCTATCAATGTGAGTGATCCTGATGCTTCAAAGTTTAATGATATTGATGATGTCAGGAAGTACAAACCTGGTTACTTAGAAGCTACACTTAATTGGTTTAGAATTTATAAGGTTCCAGAGGGAAAACCAGAAAACCAGTTTGCTTTTAATGGAGAATTCAAAAACAAGGCTTTTGCTCTTGAAGTTGTTGAATCTACTCATGAATGTTGGAAAGCGTTGCTTATGAAGAAGTGTGATGGAGGGGATATAAAGTGTACAAACGTGCAGATATGTGATAGCCCTTTCTGTTGCAATGAAGAGGAAGCAAGATCATTAGTTAAATCAGTACCATCTTCATTGAGTAAAGAGAGTAATGAAGAAGAGCAAATGTGGCACTTCCTTGGAAAGTAATTGGAACATTTGAAGTTCTGCCGTCAAGTCCCCCAACATCCTTTGCCCCTAAGTGCTAGAGGACAGGTGCATGAGCATTTGCTGACTTCCTGCTGAAATTTCTTTTTTTTTTTTAATTTTTTGAGATATGTAATATGTAAATAAACACCATATTTTGAGTTAAAAAAAAAAAAAGAAGGGCATAACCTCAAGAGACAGACAGCTTAATTTCAAATAACAGCTCTGCCAATAACCAGTTATTTACGGCCAGAGAAGTTATCTAACTTCTCTATGCCTCAGATTACTCATCTGCCAAATGAGGCTGACATCAGTACCAACCTCCTGAAATTTCTGAGAGGATTAGCTGAGTAAGTACATTTAGTGCACTAAGAACAGTGCCTGGAATAGAGTAAGCATCCAATAAATGTCAGAAGCTAGTAGGATTATTAAGATATGAGGCCATTCTGCCATAAGGAAAAGAGTGAAAAAGGCAGGAGAGGAAGCTAAAATTCTCAAACACAAAATAAACCATGAGATAGAAATAAGTAGTACTAGATAATTTCATAAAAGACATGTACTAGCTACGAACAAGACTGCCCCCTTTTGCAGAGATCCACTTACTTATTTAAATCAATGTCTTTGCCCTGTTCATGAGCTGCAATCACTTGTTTAATAACATCTCCTATGGTCAGCATCAGCAGCTCAACAGCGCTGAGATCCCCTGAAAAGATAATGCACAACAATGTAAAAATCCTGTTATTCAGTAAATGTTTTTAAATCTTATTTAGCAGTTTTCCCTGACAAAATCGATCCTACTATGCTAACTGAGTAGCTCAAGTTCACAAGATCCTAACCCTCTACTATTTACACTTTTGATCATATCTTCTGTATATCTCATTACAAACCCGATTTTACCTACATATGGGAAAATGTCACTTTAGCAGCACATACACTAAGCTAGAGTGACAGATACAGAAAAGAGTGGCCACAAACACCAGAAGAAAGAACCTACAGTGTGCTCACAATATCCGGGCTTAGGTGTCTGATATGTGGCACTTGCTTGGGCTCAGCCTCCATGGAGCTGGGAAGCCTCCTGCCGTCTTTTCCTCTCTAAACCCACTCATTTTCCCTGTAGTAACTTTGAAGAGTTGGACAAGACTGTGGTGCCAGACTATCACCATAAGGAAGAGAGGAAGAACTGCTGGTCCACTAGAGATCTTGTGAAAATTTCAAAACGCACCTGGCAAAAGGGCATTTATCACTTCTCCTACTTACTCATGCTCTGGGGGGTCTCCAATTATGACCCTAAAACCTAAAGGGAATTGAAATCTTTCATTTTCCTGAAAAACAAATTATAAGTATTTTAAGCATTAGATCAATAACATTTTTACAAACTTTTTTTATGATCAAGTAGGTTATAATTTTCATTAATAATTGAAACTGTTAAATAAGAAAAATACTTTGAATTGCTGGGAAGTAAGCGTCACCATTTTTACAATGCTGATATGCTACCAAACCATGGAGTCAGTAGCCATAGAACACCCAGCAGGAGGGGGAGTCCAAGACATGTAGGAATTTGTTTTATGGTACAGAACCAAGCTAGAGGCTGGTATTTAAGCTCAAACACATAATCCCCAGTTCACATGCATGGAAATTGCCTCCTATGACTTTGATACAACAGAGTTCAATGTCCTAAGATAGGAATTGTAAAGCACATGTGTACTTAGAAAACCACTTTCTCAAGTTACAGGGGGTTTTCATGTATAGTTCCTCTAAAGAGTGTGCACCCCTATGTTCCTCACCATGCGAGGGTGAGCATCAGAATCACTTGAGAATGATTTCCAAGTGCATGTTTGTTCTCCCCCAGACCTAGTCGTTGAGAATCTCTGAGTCCCCACAGCGACTCTGAAGTGCCCTGCCTAGCACAGTGGTTATCTAAGTGCAGTCTCCAGACCCTTTCAAGGTTCCATGAGGTCCAACTAGTTTCATAATAGTTCTAAGAGGTTATTTGTCTTTCTCACTGTGTTGATAAATGCATCATCACTGTTAGGTCTCCGTAACTCAGTGAGCTGGTATGTCCCAAATGATCAATGGGTGATGTTTCAAAATCATACATAGGTGAAGGAGCCCTTCAAAATGCAAGGTAGATCATTCAATTTTTTTGTAATAAAGTAGGAAAAGTTCATTCATTGATATAATTCCAGTCTCATGACTAAGCTTTAAGAAACTACCACTTGTTGAGTTTTGGTGCAGCATAAAAGAAGAAAATCCACAATTCTCAGAAAAGATTATTAAAATACTCCTCCCTTTTCCAACTACATATGTGGGGGAGGCTGGAGTTTCTTCAACACACAACTGAAACATCACAGCAGAGTACATGCAGAATCCAGTTGTCTTCTCTTCAAGAGATTTGCAAAAATATAAAAACTGCCACTTCCCACTAGTTTTGTTTTGTTTTAGAAAATATTTTCTATTAAACCTGTGCTATTCATGTTAATGTGAGATGTATCTATTGTTGTTATGTCAATACATATTTTCTAAATTACTCAGATTAATTTGTAATATGGTAAATACCAATAGATATAATCCATGTAAACAAAAACTCTGGTGTCCTCAATGATTTTTAAGAGTGTAAATGGTTCCTGAAAACAAAATAGTTTGAGAACACCTGTCCTAGAATATGGAAATATATTCGTCAACTTAAGACTTTGAGTTGAAACACATTTGGAGCTTATTTCTAGTATACATCAAGCTCTGCCTATGGATTTTAAAATTTTCTTCAGAATGATTTTACTGATCCTACAGTTTATAGAAAAGGAAGGCTATCTCTACTTTGATGGGCTAATAGAAGCAAATTAGATTAGGTTTTAATAATTGCTGTGTGTGACCATCTGTACATTTTCTACATTGTAATTATAACATAATGTTTTTAGAATTATCACTTTAATATCACCTCTTTTTTAAAAACAATTTATTGAAGTATATCGTTCATACATGAACATACATAAACAATAAGTGCTTAGTAAACATTGTGAACTTACAAAACAAACATGCATAACATCATACAGGGTTCCCACACATCACTCCCCCACACAAACACCCTGTATTGTTGTGAAACATTTGTTAACAAATTATGAAAGAGCATCATCAAAGTATTACTACTAACTATAGTCCGTATATTCCTCCCCTATACTTTTTTTGGGGGGGATTTATTTATTTATTTACTTTTATCCACTACCCCACCCCACCCACCCCCACCCCCGTTTTTCCTGTTTTTGTGTCTGTTCGCTGGGCAACTCTGTGTCTGTTTCCTGCCCTCTCTTCTCATCCTTCTCCTGTCTTAGATCCTTGGAACCTCTGACATGGGAGAGACTCATCCTACCGCCTGCGCCACCTTGGTTCCTGGTTTTTTGGTGCTTCTCATCTTGGCTTTCCCTTGTGTCACGCTCCTGTTACATCATCATCTTGCTGCGTGGCTCACGGGGCCTGGCGGCTCACCCGCGGACAGGACCTGACAGCTCACCCGCTCGCGGGGACGGGCGGCGCACCTGCGTTCGGGGCCTGTTGGCCCATGTGCCTCCTATATTTTTCTTTTTTTAAATTTTTACCAGGAGTTCCTGGGGGTTGAAAGCAGGTCCCTCCATATGGGAGACAGATGCCCAACCACCAGAGCCACATCCGTCCCCCTGCTATATCTCTTAAGGTTGACCAAAGATACCCAAAGTTACAGTCTGTTCCCATACAGGATGGTCATATAATAAATCAGGCTTGGTTTATCACCAGCATTCTAAAAACCAGACCTAGGGAGAAAAACTAGGTCTGGGGACACATGCATGGTTTCTAATATAGCAAATGATTAGCCTACCCTGATTATCACAAAATCAGGACAGCGAGAATATTCGCAAATATCACCTCTTTTATTAGCCATACATTTCTTATCTGCTTCTACTAGACACCTAAAGTGCCCCTGAACTATCTGCTTCTGACTTGAACTTATGCTCAGAAATTAAAAACTAATTCTAGTGTTACCCTAAACAAAATAAAATTTAAAAGATAAATATTTTGCAAATGCAATGCTTTCCAGAGTCAAAATAAATGCTTATTGGTTAGATTATGCCCCTCCTTTTTTTCATTAATGTGGAAGAGAGATGGCTAAAGAAATTTCAAGAAAAATATATCAGTCTGTCAGGATAAATAAAGAAGATGCATTTTGTAGCTTTGAAATCCAGTTTCAAGAAGTTAATATTCAAATGGCAATCCTCATTCACATTTACTTCATGGGCCCACATATATTAATTATTAATATTACTAATTGAAAAAGCCATTTTCATCCTGGTAAGTGGTTTAAAGGACTTGAAAGACTCAATGTTACTTATGGGTAGTGCTTTTTCTGTTTCCAGTGTGGCCTGTGCATTACAATATTCATTTATGCTTCACTTAAATAACACCTAGGACTTAAGAAGACCCTTTTAGTGCCCCTGAAATGGTTAGTCTAAGTGCTATTTAGTGTCTTAAAAGACCTATTATCTTTAAAAAGTGAGTTATCCAGTCCCAAGTGCAGGTTTGGTGTCCTGTCCTCATACTGAATGTGAAGGAGGAACTTAGTTTGATCAAAGATGTTTGTGTGGGATGTGGTGGGAGGTGTGGGAGGTGGGCAACATGGGAATCCCAGTGGGTTCCGTGTAATATTTTGGGTAATCTAAGCACCTCTTAAAATATATGTATTTATATATATAAATAACATTTTTGTAAGCAAATACACATATATGCATATATATTTCTATATCATTTTGCAAATGTTTGTATGTATTGTGAGAATTTTGATTTTTACCCATAATTTAAAAAAAAAAAAAAAAATGTCATGTGATTCTGTTGTCCCATTTAGCTCCACCTCTGGGAGGATGAGTAAGGCACTTAATTGAAGAGCTGCCCAAGGAGCAGATGTGGCTGAAGCCACTGGGTGCCCACCTCCCTAGTGGGAGCTCCTGGGTTCGGTTACGGTGCCTCCTGAAAAAGCAGAAACAAACAACAAGCAAAACAAATGACAAAACCAACTCAGGGATACTCATGTGTCTCAGTGGTTGAGTGACAGCTTCCCACATACCAGGTCCTGGGTTCAATCCCCGGTACTTAAAAAAAAAGTTGTGAAATGGGGAGCGGATGTACCTCATTGGCTGAGTGCCTGCTTCTCATGAACAAGGTCCCAGGTTCATTCCTTGGTACTTCAAAAAAAAAAAAAAAAAAAATCAAGAGCAGCCCAGTGTGTATAGAATTCGTGATGGAAGCCAAAAGCATTTGACAACTAGTCCAGCTATCAATGTGGGAAACAGTGGTGAGGATCACAGGAAAGTATTAAATCATTTAAAGTAGGATTTGGAATGTGTGTTTTACTTATTTCAGCATGGATATGTCTTGGGAGTGTCTGAATTGACTTCTGAAAAAAAGAAGGCTTTCCTTGAAAACCCACTCTTAAGGATTACCTCCCTTCTCCATCTCTACTTTTCTTCGGTTCCCCTCTGCTCACTATTCTGATTTAGGAAAGATAAACAATGTTGTTATTGTTTTTTTTTTAATTACTATTACTATTTGTTTTTAAATTCCATTGACATTGTTAAGTAGTTGATGTTTTTATAAAGTTCTTCAGTTTCATGTCTGATTGCACACCATCTATCCCTAGGAGTGATAACTTTCCATAATGATCTATATATCAAAGTAATAACATGGAAAGAACATAAAATCTAGACCTAGAAGACCAGGGTTCAGATCCTGACTTCTGTTCCTTTACAGCTCTGAGTATCCTTAACTCAGGTCCTTAAGTTCTCTCAGCCTAAATTTCTTTATCTGGAATGAGGGTCATTGACAGATTTAATGACCTGATGTCTACATAACACTCATCATATTCCTTGGTACCAGCAAGTCATCATTTATTATGAATGCTGTGCTTACTACTTAATATAATAATGAAATAAATAGAAAACATAGGATTAAGGTCTGTGAAAAGAGTATTGGAAACTTTAAAGTATTGTTCAGAACTGAATTGTAAATATGAGGAAACATGAAGTAACATTTTAAAATTCAAAAATTCAGCCCCAGATATTCCCAATAGGCCTCACCATTGGCTCCCACCCTTGGAGGGGTAACCAACAACAGCTGGGGCCCTTCCCCTTAGCATTAGCAAAAGGGAGGAATAATTAACAGTTTAAAAGGTATCCACACAAGGCGGAGCTTGCTCTTTCTGCTTAGAGGAGCCCACACCAAGTCTCCGTGTGTATTTCCATCCTTATGTCCCATTTCTCAAAGCTCTGCTCTTTCTGCCATTTCCCAATAAATTCCTTTTACTGGACTAACTGAAAAAAAATTGAAAAATTCTTCCACAACATTTCATTTTCCAGGTCACTGTAAGATGACTGAATATTGAACTTTTAAAAGGTCCTTAGAAAGCACTTGCAGTAACTCCTTAATCCTAATACAGAGATGTGGACTCGGGTCAGAGAGGTTGCAACACCCCCAGTCAGTCAGTGGCAAAGGACTGAACCGAGGCAGGAACTCAGCTCTTCTCACCTCCAAGCATGTGTAACTTCTATACTGATGCTATTGAATGCTAGACAGTATGCTAGTTGCATGGGATGAAGCAGTAAGGGGAGTTCAGGCTCATGCCTGCTCTCAGGAAGCATGTGGCAAGGATGGATGAGCTGGCACCAGAGGCCAGGAGAGCTTCCTAAACCTGCAGGTCGGGGGGTGGGGGTGGAGAAGTAGATAAAAGTTAATAAATAAATAAATAAATCTCTAAAAAAAAATTATGATTCTGAGAGAACGCAAAGAAGAATTTGAAATACTGAACAGAAAAGTAGCAGAGCTCATGGGAATTAAAGACACAATAGGTGAGGTCAAAAACACATTTGAGGCATACAATAGCAGACTCAAAATGATAGAAGAAAGAATAAATGATACCAAAGACAGAACAACTAAAATTGAAGAGAGAAAAGAATGGAAAAAATTGAGCAGGGTCTCAGAGAGTTGAATGACAACACAAAATGCAACAACAGACGTGTCATGGGAGTTCCAGAAGGGGAAGAGAAAGGAAAAGGGGCAGAAAGAGTATTTGAGGAAATAATAGCTGAAAATTTCCCAACTCTCACAAAAGAAGTGTACTTACATGTCCAAGAAGCACACCCTACCCCAAACTGAATAAATCCAAATAGACCTACTCCAAGACACATACTACCCAGAATGTCAAAGATAAAGAGAAAATTCTCAGAGCAGCAAGGGAGAAGCAAATCATCACGTACAAGGATGTACAGTAAGACTTAGTGCAGCTTTCTTTTCAGAAACCATGGAGGTGAGAAGACAGTGGTATGATATAATTAGGAAACTGAAAGAGAAAAACTGCCAGCCAAGAATTCTTTACCAGAAAACTGTCCTTCAACTATGAAGGTGAGTATAAAATATTCACAAACAAACAGAAACTAAGAGAGTTTGCAAAAAAGAATCCACCTTTGCATGAAATATTAAAGTAAGCCTTAGAACCTGAAAGAAAAAGACAGGAGAGAGAGGCTTGGAGGAGAGTATAGAAGAAAGAATAGCAGAAAGGATAACCAAAAGAGTAAAAAGACAGACAAAAATAAGATGACATATGAAAACCAAAGAATAAAATGGAGGAAGTGATAGTGCATTTTCAGTAATATCATTGGATGTGAATGGATTAAACTCCCCAATCAAAAGATACAGCCTGGTAGAATGGATTTTAAAAAATGAGCCATCCATATGCTGCTTGCCCCAGGTGCACCCTTCCCCACACCCTTCCCATCACCAACACCCTGCATTAATGATCCTCCCCTGCCACAGTTGTGACCCTTCTGCAATCCAAAACCTCCCCAAAAACAAAGCCAAAAAAATAAAAAATAAAAAAATAAATAATAAATAAAATACAAAAAATAAAATAAATACTTTTTTCACTGTGTCGTTCATTAGCGTAAGCTCTGTTATCTTTTATGTACAGTGACAATTTCTTCTGTATGTTCCCCCAATATCTTATTTTTCTTATAGTTTAAAATTCATTCTTTTGTAAGAATCAGAAATTAGGTCTGAAAAATATCTTTACTTTTCTACTTCTCTTGTTTCTTTTTTCCTTACAGTTAAAAATTTTAAAGCATTTCCCCTGCCCCTGTTCTTTCTCTTAAGGAATAAAAAAGGAAAAGGAAAAATCCTTTAGATTTCCACAGTTTTGCAAATCACCACCGGAAGCACATGAAAAATTATTTTTAATCCACTCAAGCATACTTATCCAAATATGTTTTGGTTACTTAAACCAAAAGTAAACATCTTTAACTCACACTCCAATGAAACAATCAGAAAGGAAACTCAATCCATTTGAACAAGTACACAGTCTATCTACATTCCGTTTGATTCACCTCTACAAATGTTTGTCAAGCACCTACCGTGTTTGTAGAATATAAAAATGCATGATACATAATTCTCACCCTCAAGGAGCTCAGGGACTAATGGGAGAGACAGTTATGTTAAATAATTAAAATCAAGGGAGAAATGGTAAATAACAGGTAGAAAATACAAAGGAAGGAGATTTAACATGAATTAATGGCTCCTGGAGGGACCACTAAAGTGGCACAGAAGAAACACCAGAGCTGGGTTTCAGAAGATGAATGGAAAGAGGAAAGGTCTTCCCAGCAGAGGGGAAGGGAAAATGCAGAAGCAAAGGTACAGAGATGTGTAGACAAGGACCATTTGGGGAATTATTGAGTAGTTTGGTATGCAGAGGGATGAGGGTAGAGAAATGAGAAAGAAGGCTCTTTTCTGAATTTTAAAAAATATGTAGTTTGCTTACTGCTATAGTGGGGGAAACTAGCAATCTGATTTTTAAAAAGCCTGTAGTCAGGTGAAATGAAATCCAAAAGTAAAGCAAAGCTTCCCCCACCCCATCTCCTGCTCCCAACACTGACGCCATTCTGGTACTTGGAGCACATGGGCCTTGTGGGGTGCGATGCTGGCTGTGCATGTGTCAGACCCCGGGGAGGATGAGCCACAGCCAATACACCAGGGCGTGGGAGCCGGCATGGGAAGGAACCTGAACACGTGCTCAGAGAACAGAGTCCTGGAGAAGGGCAGTATTTATCCAAGGTCACGCGGCAAGTATTCCAAAACTGTCATTTAGTGAGGGCTTGCGGTGTTCTGGCCACTCTGTGAGTTTCTTACAGTTTGTCCCTCTGCAGCATTCTGGGGTAGGTTCTGCTGTTCTCCGTTTGACAGATGAGGGCCCTGACTTAGTTTGCCACAGGGCTGCCCATGCAAAGGACCAGAAATTATAAAATGGCTTTTATAGTGGGGATTTTATTAGGGTAAAAGCTTACAGTTCTGAGGCCATGAAAATTTCCAAATCAAGGCATCATCAGAGATGCTTTGTCAGCACAGTCAGCTACTGGTGATCCTGGAGTCCCACCATGTGGGAAGGCAGAATGGAGGGCTGTCTCTGCTGAGGTCTCTGCCTTCCCCTCTGGGCACACGGTCTCTAGGAGCTGAGCTGTGGGCGATCAGGCATAAGGCTTGACATTTTGCCTTTATTCAGTGTAAGGTCTGTTGTCCTATATGTACAGTGACATTTTCTTCCTTTTTTTGCCCCTAGTGTCTTACCTTTTTCATTTTGTCCTCAAATAAAATTTAGGATTTTAAGGAAACATCCCATACTGAATGCAGGGGACTCCTCTATACCCAACATCTTCCCCCTTTTCCCCCCACCCCTGAAGCTGGCTGCTGGCAATCCTTGACTGCCCTGTCTCATGGGCAAGGCACTTGGCAGTGTCTCCTGGTCTCTCCCTTCTCTTCTGGGTTCTTTCGATGTCCAGCCTCTTGCTTCCTGTAGCTTTTTTTCTATCTGAATTTCCCTCTGCTTATAAAGCACTCCAACAACAAAAGGTCCTACTAACAATGGGTTCATACTCATAGGAAAAATTAAATGCAAGAACAAGTTTTTCTGGGGTACACACAGCTACAAACCACCACTATTGGACTGTTCAAGTCAGGAAGAAGATTGATGGCCCAGTTAATGTGGAAATGAAAGTTTGTTCTAAGGGAGGCTGATGTTCAGATCTTACTTGAACTTAGAAGTGCAGTAGGGAGCCTGATAGAATGATAGTTGAGACTCCACACACATTCAAATAAATCTTTACAATGGTCTGCCGCTAGAGGTGCGTGTATGGGTGCTGGGTTACACAAACTAGAAGGTGGACTGTGATCTTTTCATGGGGTGGAAAATGCTGATACAGCTCTGGTCTGGGAGAAAAGCTCCTCAGAGGACAGAGGGCATGTGCTTTATAAGCAGCCAGCTCCAGGACCCATTTGGTATAAGCTGCAAGGAGAATCCAAGCCACATTCTCTGAGTTTACTTTGGAAAGTTCTTCAGCTAAATGCTCAGGTTTGCCATTTTCAAATTCTGTCTTCCATAAAACACCAGGAGTTAATCTTGCTAAGTTCTCTGCAACTTTAAAACACGGATTGCCTTTCCTCCACTTTCCAACAATAGTTTCATCATTTACTTCTAAGGCATCATAAAAAGTCTCTTTAGCATCCATATTGCTATCAACTGTCTCTTCAAAGCGATCTAGGCCTTTTCCATCAAGCATTTCACAATTCCTCCAAAAAATACCCTTTACCCATTTATAAAACCATTCCAACATTTTGGTAATTGCAAAAGCACTACACCACTCCCGGTACCAAGTTCTGTATTAGTCAGCCCAAGGGGTGCTGATGCAAAATACCAGAAATCTGCTGGTCTTTATAAAGGGTGTTTATTTGGGGTAGAAGTGTACAGTTACCAGGCCATAAAGCATAAGTTTCTTCCTTCACCAAAGTCTGTGGCCACAAGTTGGAGCAAGACAGCTGCCGATGTTTGCCAGGGTTCAGGCTTCTTGGGTTCCTCTCTTCCTGGGGCTCTGTTTCTCTCTGGGCTCAGCTCCTCTGTTTCCTCCACAAGGTCAGTTGTAGACTATGAGGCTTTCTAGGCTTTGCCTCTCTCCACAAGGCCAGCTGTGAACTGTCAGGTGAATGGCTCGTCTCTTTTCCTGGGGCCTTCTCTCCTTCCTCTTCAGAACTCCAACATCAAAAAAAAAAAACTCCAACTCTGTCCTTTGCCATGTCTTTTATCTTTGAGACCCCACCCACCAAGGGGCAGGGCTCAACACCCTACTGACATGGCCCAATCAAATCCCTAATCATAACTTAATCATGCCCAGATGATCAGACCAGTTTACAAACACAATCCAATATTAATTCTTTTTTTTTGAATTCATAACTATATCAAACTGCCACACCATCCTTTTAAGATCATGTAGAACAGTTCTGTCATCCTTGGCAAAATTTATTTATCACAGTGAGAGTGTATTCCCAAAACTTAAGTTACAAGTCAAAGTAATAATTTTTTCCTAACCAAAATAGCTATCAGTTAAAAAATAAAGGAAGATGGGGGCAGATGTGGCTCAAATGGTTGGGCGTCCTTCTGCCATACGGAGGGACCTGGGTTCGATCCCCGGGACCTCCCGGTAAAATTAAAAATATATATATAGAAGGCACATGGGCTGCCAGGCTCTGTGTGCCGGTGAGCCGCCAGGCTTCCTGGGAGCCATGCAGCAAGATGATGACGTAACAGGAGAGAGACGCAGGGGAGAGACAAGAGATGAGATACTCTGAAAGCCAGGAACTGAGGTGACACGGGTGGCAGAACACCTCTCTCCTACCTCGGAGGTCTCCAGGATCGAATCCTGCTGAAGACTGGAGGAGGAGGATGAGAAGAGATGGCAGGAAACAGATACAAACAGATACAGAGAATTGCCCAGCTAATGGACACAAAACAGCAAATGGGGAAGGGGGCATTTAAAATGGATAAAGTAAATAAATAAATCTTTTAAAAAAATTAAAAATTAAAAAAAATAAAGGAAGAGATATGTCTGTCTTGAAGGAAACTATGCATTATATTTAGAGGTTACAACATAATATAATATCATTTAATATTTTATAAATAAAATATTGCTATTTTCTTCAATGATAAATTCACACGGTTATGGGTTTCTTCCATTGCAAGCGTGCTGCAAGATGAATTTTCTGAGCAAGAAGAAGGAACCTAGTGGCAATTGAGGGAATCCAGCACATCCCACCCCTCTGCACTGCTGCTTACCCACGGACCCACCTCACAGGACTCAGTCACATTTCTATCCCCGGGGAATTGTCAGTATCCCAAGGATAAATCTAGTCAGTTGCAAAAAAAGTTTCCTATGACAATGAGTACAAACTGGAGGTAATTAATGGCAGGGAAAGGGAATTGGCATGTTCCAGTCTGAGCATGTGGGGAGACGCAATGGAGAGAAATGCCGTGTAAAGTGCATGAGAATGCTGGGGGCTACTCCTCACAGTTGAAACTAACTGGGATTGGGCCTGGAGGTTGAGCAGTAAAGAGAGAGTAAGTCTCGATCCTCTAGAAACTGGTGTTTGAGGGGAAAGGAAGATCAGAGAAAAGAAAATTAAATACAGTACATAGCTTGGCAGGAGAGGAAAGGAAAAGGGTGATGCCAAGAATGAGCAGGAAGCACAGGAGTGACCGGCGTTGGAAGGGGTCTCTCAAGAGGAGAGTTCTGGGGAGGTTCCCCAGGAGGGCCCATCTAAGCAGTGATGGCAACTGGGGGATAGCATTGGAGGATGAAGGGACAGAAGAGGCGATGGCCCTAAAGCGGGCATGGGTGTGGGGGGCGTGAAGGCCAGGCAGATATCAGAGCGTGCCAGGCAGGAAGTGACGGACACGGGGAGCCTGGGTTAAGGCTACCATGAGCCAGACACTGAGAGTCGCTGGCACCGCATGAATTTGACTTTAAGTGGAGAGTGGCTGTGGTGTTTTTGTCAAAAGGCACAGCAGGGAGAAGTGGTGACAATGATGGTGATTCGAGGTGAGGATGGTGGTGGCCAGAGCAGGGCAGCGGCAGCGGAGGTGGGGATGGAGAGAATGGGTCGGATGTTGGAGATGCTCCGAGACCTGCCGATGCCCTTTCAAGTTGACAGTTGCAGCTGGGTTCCAGGCGGAATTCTGGGATTTGCTGTGTCTGGTGGATCTGTGGTTACTGGGCAGGGCTCTGTGGTGAATCCAGGGCCAGAAGGGGCTGTGTCCTTCTGTGGCCCTTTCCTTTGGGCTGACCCTCGGGAAGCTGGGAGAGGGGGTGATGGAGCTGCTGCCTGATGATATGAGTTCAGAGCACACGGTCCACCACAGTCTCCAGTGGGAACCTGGGCTGTGTACACCTGCCATCGGGTCGTTGGTGGGTCTCTTAGGGCTACTCAGATTAGGGCAGTCTCTGAGAAGTCGACTTTATAGAAGACGGGAAAGGCAGCTTGCAGACACACTGGCTGCACTGATTAAAGAGAAATGTCACCTCCTTGACCAGCTGAGTGCTGCTCCCAAGTGCTATAGAGATGCTGAGGCAGCCTTAAAGGTGCCAGGAGAGAGAGAGAGTGTTTAAGAGTCTCCAGCCTTCTAGATACCTGCAGAAAGGCCAAGGGAAAGAAAGAAATGCTGAAAGGAGAGTGAAGTGTATTGGCCCGTGAACGACAGCAAGCGAGATGCCAAGCCTTCCAACTAGAATACGCCATGGTGGAGATGGGAAAACCCTGGAGACACTTGATGAGGTCCTGAGAACCACGACAGCACAAGGTAATTTTCCCAGGCCTGTGCGTGGCTCCAACCCTACCGGGAGTGTCCCGCCCTAGAGCGCGGGCTGGAGATTTAAACAGTGCTGCCCTCTTCTCTCCACACAGGGCTCCCCAGCTGCCAGGCGCTGCCAGCTACTCTGCCCTCCACCTGAGTGTCACTGGGCCCAGTGGATCCGGGAGAACCCGACGTGACCTGGACTTCCACCAACTTTAACCACAGGACACAGAAGGAAGATTCTCCACAGCCAATTCCTCCTTGAAATGAACAGGCTGTCCCTTCTCGGGAAAACCTTGGATATGTGGCCTTTACTTTCTCTTTAGGCCTCTGAATTATCTCATAGCCTAGAAAAAATTCTTTCCAAGTTTCAGGGAGTTTACTTTTAATCAAAGGGAAAGGATCTTCCTGTATTTCTAAAGATAAGGTTTGTTTACTTATATATTAACTTGATTAGTGATTTTTATCTATATTATTATTCTATTTGCCATATTTTATTGTAATTTGAAATTATATGAAATATAGCAATAAAACAACTTTAATTTTTTTACATTTTACAATTTACTGATAAAATAGCTTCCACAATATTGCCCTGACATCAACCTACATTAAAGTACACATCACCTTAAACAGAAAAACTGAAATGAATTTTAGTTTATTTATTTATTTAAAATAATTTATATATTTTTTAAAGATACTTAGATTACATGAATGTCCTGTAAAATATATAGTGGATTAACCTATGCCCTGCTCCCCCACCTCCCACATTTTCCCACCTTAACAACATCCTTTGTTAGTGAGGTACATTCATTGCAATGGATGATCACATTTTGGAGCATTGCCACTAATATTGATTATAGTTTACATTGTAGTTTACACTCTCTCCCACCCAATTTGGTAGGTTAAGCCAAGATATATAATGGCCTGCTCTGTTGTTGCCATGTCATTCAGGAGAATTCCCACGTCCCGAAACTGCCTCCGGATTTCACCTGTTTTTCCCTCTCGCTGCCCTCAGAACTTTCAGTGGCCACTGCACCCACATCAATGATATAATTTCTTCTATTGCTAGAATCACAATATATGTGTATAGTAGAATCCGATAAGTCTACTTTAGTCCATAGTTCATTCCCCAGTCATGAGGATTGTGGGATGGTGATGTCCACACCACCTTAATTGAGAGGGAGCTTTGATCCCATGGGGCTGAAGGATGGACTCTCTTGCTTGCAGTTTTAGAGGGCCCACCACTGCCTGCAGGGGTCAGGAAAGACTTCCTTGAGAAGGTAGCCTTTGAACCGGGTCTTAAAAGATAAATATGAGTTCCCCAGTGAATAGGATGGGGAAGGGTATCTCAGAGAGAGGGAACAGCATGAGCAAAGTCAAGGGAGCATGAAGAGCACAGTAAGCAGCCCAGCAGGCGTGGAGGGTGGAGGTTATTGAAAAAGCAGGAGAGGTGGGTGGGTCCAGGCAGAGGGACCTCAAAGGCCATACATGGCAGATTGGTCTTTATCCTGAGGAGGAGCTTGTTTGCTGTTGGGTGAGCTTTGGCTGCCAATATGGCAAGTGGAGAGGAGAGGGCAAAACCAAAACCCAGAAGCCCAGCTGGGAGGCTGGCTCAATGGTCCAGCAGGGCCACGTGGGCTGAAGGAGGGCAGAAAGTTCTCTTCCTACTAGCAGCCACAGCAATCAACCTCAAGAGCAAATTGCTTTGATTCTGAAGGAGTTCATGAAGGCCAAATGCTTTTATTTGTCATGGCAAGGGGGGGGTATTTTCCTGGCCCCCAGACTTAGCTCTGTTGATAAGAAGTGGCCTTGGTGACTAGCAACTGGCAGGCTCCAAGGCTGCTAGCTGCAGCAAGTTGGGGAACCAGATTAGTGACTATTTTAGTTTGCTAAAGGCTGCCAAGGCAAAATACCAGAAATGGGTTGGCTTTTATAATGGGAATTTTTAAAAGCCAGAAAACCCTCCAGACTTACAGTTCTGAGGGTGTGAAAATGTCAAAATCAAGGTATCATCAGAGACGCTGTCTCACCAAAGGTTTGCCGCTGGAGATCCTGGACTCCTGCCATGTGGCAAGGCAAAATGGCGGCCAGTCTCTGCCTTTTCCTCGAGGCTCACCTTCTCTCTGAGCTCAGCTGTGGGCTATTAGGCATCTCCCTTCTCCCCTGCCCTGATATGTTTGAGCCTCTCAGGGGCCTCTTTCTATATGTCTCTGCTCTGCTGATTCCAGCCTCTGGCCTCTCTCTCAGCCTCTTGGGGTTTCTCTGTGTTTCTGTAGCTGCAGGCGATCCTGGGGTCCTCTCTCACATGGCAGGGAAAAATGGCAGCTTTTCCTCTCCCCTCTCCTCTGTTTATATAGGACTGCATTAAAAGATTAAGACTCACCCTGGGTCCCACAATCTGATGAAATGCCCTGAACTGAAGTGATCTAATCAGATCATCTAATCAAATGGTCCCTTAACTCACTCTCATCAAAAGACTGTATCTACACTGGGTTTACAGGAACAGGGTTTTCTGGTTTCCACAAAAGATTCAAACCAGGACAATGGGCAAAGCCAGAGAGAGACCCAGGCTTCAGGCTGCTCTTCCCTGGCCAGGGCTCCACCTCTGCCCCAGACTCTTGCCCAGATCTGGGCTGATCCTCCTGAGAAGAGGCCGAAGGAAAGAGAAGAGATGTGCCAGGCAGTTACCAAGGAAATGCTGAGGAACTCTCACAAGCTGGTGGAGATTAAGGAGGCAGGATGACTCAATGCCATGTGGGATCCTGGACTAGAAAAATGACAGCAGTGGAAAAACTGGTGAAATCAGAGTAAGATCTGTAGTTTAGTCAAGAGTATCATACCAGTGTTAACTTCTTAGTTTTGATCATTGTACCATGGTTATGCAATATGTTAACCCTAGGGGAGGCTGGGTGTATGTATATGGGAGCTCTCCGGACTACCTTGGCCACTTTTCCATGCATAGTCTAAAATTATTTCAAAATGAAAAGTTTGAAACACCATGCATTTTTCACCATGAACTGAAAGGAGGTTCTGGCTGTCACACCTTGAGCACTGTGAAATAATTTTGTCATACCACTGTATTTCTTTGCCACGCCCACCTTTCTACTGAGTGTGGGGTCTCTGGCACAAGCTTGTTTTACCAGGACCACCAGGCAAAGGTCTATAGAAGTCAAGGGCAAAACCAGAGGAAAGATAGAGGTGCTAGTGGGTGAACTTGATGTCAGCACATTATAATGAGTGTAACAGACACTGTTGATTTATGGATGTGATTGTGGCTGAAAGGAGTAGCCTAGGGAGGTTAATGTTAGTTGGAGGATAATATAGGGGCTGTATAACAGTGATTGTGGTTAATAATATAAATACAAGAATGTTCTTCTCTTACAAGGTGTCAAGAATGAAGCAATACATGGGGAAAATACAGCTAATGTGATTTATAGACTGGGCTTAACAATATTGTACTTTTTTGTGGCAAAAGCAAAAAAGATAGTATATTAATGCTAAAGGTAAAAAAATATGGGGTTTGGTGCTGTGAGATATGAATATGATTAAGCCTTTTTTTCACTTCGTATTTTTTATTGACAAGGAGACCTTGGCTATGTCATTTACTCACCTGTGCTCATCTGTGTGTCTTTCTGAACACTGGAGGAGCAACTGAGTTTGTGGTTGGGATTAGATGAGCTAACAGTGCCCAGACAGAACTTTTTAGGGGTAATGCTCCCGTAACTTGTTGAGCTGCCTTTTGTCTGTTATTTTATGTTTAGAATTTGAAATGAAGTTTGAATAAAAAACAAACAGAGGAGAGAACAGCTCTGTATTATTTATTATCCCAGGTGCGTGGGCCTCATCTCCTGGTGGCTTCCTCGACTCCTGCTCTCTCTCATACTCACATTCAAACCATGAGCAGTTTCCTGTAGCTCTACCTTCACATCCTAGCTCTAGAGTCCAGCGAACTTCTGACCTTCTCCACTGCTGACCCCTGGTCCCAGCCACTGCTGTTTCTTGCCTGGTGTCCTGTTTGCCGGGGCTGCTGGGGCAGGTGCCATGCACTGTGGACGTAAACAGCAGGCATTTGTTAGCTCACTGTTTCCAAGGCTAGAAATCCAAAGTCAGGGTGCAACAGGCCATGCTTCCTCTGAAGTCTGTGACTTGCGGGTGTGGCTCGGCAGCCATCCCTAAGGCATCTCTGCCCCATCCCGTGTGATCTGGGTTCTCTCTCCTTGTCTTGGCCTCCTCCTGCTTATAGTGATTATACTGGATTAAAGCCCACCCTGATTCTGTTTGGCCTTCACCTCTTCAAAGGTCCTATTTACACATGTGCTCACACCCACAGGATGGGGCAGGGGGTTAGGAACTGAACATGCCTTGGTGGGGGGCATGACTCAATCTACCACACCCGGATTATTACAGAAGTCTTTTTTCCCTCCTCACCTTGTAAACAGCTTTATTCATTTGTAAGAACCTATAAATACTGCCTCCTTGAGGTCCTCACTGTAGTGTGCCAGCCTACTCCAGGGAATGAGAGGAGCACACAAATGGCACCAACAGTATTCACGCACTTGCCCACAGCAGGTGTGTAAGTAAAGCAAAGTGAGCAACCAGCCTGCCACGTCAGGTGGACAGGATCCTATCCTAACCCTCCCACCACTTAAAGTGCAGGGGTCGGTGCCCAGGAGAAGCCCCCAGCGTGGGCATAACATCTAGTGGGGTGAACTGGGAAAGGAGAAGAGAAAAACGGCTCTGTGAGGAAGCCGGACCCATTTCCGAAAACCAGGGGACACTCTAACGTTGGACCCCACCTGGGAATTTGAGGTGCTGGGCCTTATTTAGAGGCTCATATTACCACCTGTGGTTCCTCTAGGAACGAATGGGTGTGATGCCAGTACTTTGAGCAGCAGCTGTCCAAACACAGCAGAAGGGCAGCAGTTGTCAGCTGCATCACCAGATAAAATGTGTGGGTGCCATTTTAGCCACGATGAGGAAAGCATTCCAGTAACTGCTGCATCCGCGATGCCTGCTTCCCTGCTTCCTCTCTTCCCTTAGACAGGAGAGCAGGCACTACACGCTGGTCTGGGAACCGGTTTCAGTAATGGTGCTACCGTGTCTGTCCAAAGATGGGTTGCAATATATCTCATGTCACCTTCTAGAAGTTTGGATAGTGCATATCTATAATACAACAAACTTTTTGAAGAGGTAATTTTAAATGTAATTGCCATTTTTTCTAACTTTGTATGTGAAGTCAGGTTTGTAATAAGATTCCTATATGAAAAAAAAAAAAAAAAAAAAAGAAGTATTGCAGGAAGGAGCCACTGGCCCCTGGGTCTGTGCCCTCTGCGGGGAGCCAGGCCCACCCCATTCTATCAGGGTAAACTATTCACAACACGAGACTGTCTCCTTCAGCTAATAGATTGGAGGCAAGAGGGCTGGCAGCTGACCTGTGCCTTGATCAGGCTGAGCTCCAGGCCCTTTGGATGGGATATTTCTACTCCTCAAGTACTAAATGAGAGCAAGGAAGGAAAAAAGAAAAGAGGGACAACAGGACCTTGATTGAGAAACAAGGAGTACAGGGCCATTCCTCAGCCATGGAAGCTCTCCACTGCCTTCCTGGGGCTCACACTTCAAGGAAATAAGGAACTTATACTGGTTTAAATCTTAAAGACAAAAGGGACTAGAAAGATGGTGGTGGAGGGAAAGGAGATTAAGAAAGGCAAAGAGTCCCCTGAGGTATTTCAAATAGGGCAGACCTGGGAGCTTCTAGTCTCAGCCAGGACAGTGGGCCTGACCTTCCCAGGGCACCACATGGGCCACCACTGCTGGGCAGCCTGGGCCGTTACCTCCTCCTGACTCGGCCGCTGCACCAAGGGCTACAATGGAGGCCCTGGGCCCTGGGCTGGGAAACAGCCTTGAAAAGCTCTTTTAAGGTGGCAAAACTAAACACTAAGAAGGGCCCTTGCAATGGGCATAACTCAAGGCTCTACCTCATCTCAACCTCACAAACAATAGTCCTTCTAACTTTGCTTCTCAAACTATCTCCCACTCCCCTAAACCACCTTTTCCATCAGCCTGTAGACAAAGCACCTGTCCAAGAGCTGGATGGGATCCTTTGGTAATACTAGGGTTGAGAAAGGAAGTGCCGTGTGAGGGCTTCCTCTTGCCTTGTCCTTTCAGGTTTTGTTTATATGCAGTTGCACTGGGATGGAGAAGGTGGGAGGACATGAACTGAACAACAGTCTCTATATCTGTGGAAGGCTCTGCTGGAGCCTGGGGACTGTACCTCTCCTACCTGTTTTCCTCCCCTGCCTTCCAGATCCTTGAAGCC
>JAKSZT010054462.1:21594885-21633008 GCA_026826555.1 Tolypeutes matacus | reverse complement strand
TGGGACGTGGCAGAATTTTTAAAAAATCAATTTTATTGATACATATTAATAAAGCATACAATTCCTACAAGGTGTACAATCAATGTTTTTTGCTACAATCACATAGTTGTGCATTCATCATTTCAATCATTATTAGAGCATTTTCATTATTTCAATATTAATAATAATAAACAAAAAAAAAAACAGACAAAGAAACAAACAAGAAAATTCCTCACCTTTCTATCTCTCTATGCTTCCCCCACTGTACATAGCTGCTGTTTCTGGCTATTCTATCCAAAGTATATAATTAATATTGTACATTCATCATCTTAAAAATTCTAGAACAATTTCCTTACTCCAAAAAGAAAGACTCCAAACCCCTTAGCATTCCTTCCTCAGGCCTACATAACAACTAATCTTTCATCTTTATGAACTTATTTATATTCACATGTTATATAAATGGAATCATACAATATACAGTGCTCTGTATCTGATCTCCTTCACTTAGTATGTTTTTTTTCCTGATATTAACATTGTGTAGTATTAACTTACATTTGTTCAGCTTCAATGAAAAATGGTCTTATATATACAATTCTACCCATATTCACATTTGACATAATATATTAATATTTCACATAATATAGTTAGTTCATAATAGGGCAATCATTCAGTATTTGTCCTTTTGTGTCTGGCTTGCTTCACTCATTATAATGTCCTCCAGTTTCATCCATGTTGTCATATGTTTTATGACTTCATTTCTTCTTAGTGCTGCATAATATCCCATTGTGTATATACTCCACAATTTGTTTATCCATTCATCAGTTGATGGACACCTGGGTCGTTTCCAACTTTTGGCTATCGTGAATAATGCTGCTATGAACATCAGTGTGCAGATATCCATTTGTGTCACTGCTCTCAGTTCTTTTGTGCATATACTTAGCAATGGTATTGCTGGGTTCCATGGCAAGTCTATATTCAACTTCATTAGGAACTGTGTGGCAGAACTTTAACCAGATGAATAACAGGGTTGGATTTTCACTGAGGGTTGGATTGCTCTGTGTGCCATGTAGCAAATACAGAAGATGGGACAAGACTGGAATCAGGGAAGCATTTAGGAAACAACTTGTGGTAGTTTGAGTCTTTTGTGAACCCCAGAAAAGTATGTTCTTAAATTGGCCCATTCCCGTGGGTGTAGGACCCTGTGATTGGATTGGATTCAGTGAGATGTGACCCAGGGTGGGTCTTGGTCCTCTTGCTGGAGCCCTTACAAACAGGAATAAAAGTCTGCACATACAGAAGAAAACCGCAGAAACAGAGAGAAATGCCCAGAAGCTGACAGAGAAGACCCCAGGAGCCTGAAGCCGAAATCAACAAAACAATACAGAAGTTGAGAGGAGCCACTGACGCCAGAAGCTGAAAGCAACAAGGCCCAGAGGAGAGGGGAAAGACAAGCAGACGCTGTCATGTGCCTGATTGTCCACAGCTACAGCTTGGAGATGATACCTGGATTTGGACACTTTCATGGCCTCAGAACTGTAAGCCTATACGTTAATAAATCCCCAACCCATTTCTGGTGTATTGTCTTGGCAGCCTTTAGCAAACTAAAACATGACTGCAACAGCCCAGGAAGGAGATAATAAAGGCCTGAACCATGGCAGAGAACCAGAGATGGGAAGACAGGAACAGGTTCAAATATTTAAGAAATGAAATGAGCAAGACTTCATGATGGATTTGAGGTTGACTTCTAGGTGACCCTGTAAACCAGGGATCAAAAATTTAGGGTGTAGTGGAGCCTATGACAAATGGGTACATGCCCTACCTATGGGCATTCAAATCCCAAAATGAAAATATTCTATGCTGACTCCATGAAACAATCCTTGATGCCTAGGGCTTTTTGGTAGCCCTGAGTCAGCCTGTCCCGCATTCCTTCAGTTCTTATTATCATGGTAGTACAGAGTCTTAGTTGTCAATGAAACCTGTGCACACAAAAATGTACAATCAGGGGACTTCCGGGAAGATGGCGGACTAGTAAGACACAGGAATCTTTTCTCCAGAAAAATAGCTAGAGGACAAGCTGAAACAGCCCCAAAAAAGATCTTCTAGGTTTTAAGTCAGCAGGTGAAGGCTGCACACCACCCAGAGGAGCGAGGGACAGAAGAGGGAAATTGCGACTACAGAACTGTGAGTTGCAAGTAGAGGCTTCTGCTGCTGCCAGCACCCTCCCCCACACTCTTCAGAATTCTCGGGCCCCTGGGCCTGCGACCACAGACAAAGGGGGCTTCAGGGATCTGCCACTCCCGGAAAGGGGAGAGAGAGGGACACAGCCTTAGGCTGACTCAGGTGCGGACCTGAAATTTGGGCTGCAGAGCCCCACGACCCTTCCACATGGCGGTTTGCCCTGGGAGCCTGGAAAGGACCCTTTCACATGGCGGTTTGCCCTGGGAGCCCGGAAAGGACTGGAGAAATCCGATCCCCGCAACCTCCCTCTCATCTAGCCTGGACTAATTTTTGAGAACACCACGGGAGAGGGGAGAGAGAGCCTGGGGCTGACCCTGCTTTGGACTCCCAGGTTTGGTCTGCCCTGTCCCGAGAGCCCTTCCAGGCTGGGTGGGGATGCGCCATTGTTTGCCTTGGAGCCTGCAAGGGGCTAAAGATACACAAACCTCCCAATCTCATCCTCTACTAACAGGGACTGATTGTTGAGGATTCAGAAGGGAGTGGAAATATTTCCTAGCTGGGAAAAGGGGGGCGCTAAGAGAGAAGTCTGGAGAACTGTCTCAGAAAGGTTGAATCACAGGGCTCTTAGCCCCCAGACAGGAAGCTCTATCACATTGATCTGGTCTGTGTCACAACAATTACGCTCTGACCAGGCATCGAATTGAGAGAAGCCAACAAGCGCCATCTCCTGGCAGACCAAGGAAGTACACATAAGAAAATTAATAAGTAAGAGAGCCTTTTCCTGGCCTCTATAACCTCCCTGCCCAAGGCCCTAGGAAATGACTCTAAAACCAATTACTGGGTCCAGTGCCCAGTTTTGAGCAACAAGCAGAAAAATCCTAACAATCAAGGTTGAGCCAAAAATCAAAGAGCGGTGGTAATTCACAGCCTCCTGCCACTAAAACCCCATAAAAGAAAAAGAGATAGAGCATCTAAGTAAAATACAAACTAATCAGATGCCTAAGCACCAACAAAAAATTACGGGCCATACTAAGAAAATAGAAGACATGGCCCAAGAAAAGGAATACAGCAAAGTCCCAGAAGAGATGCAGAATTCGAGAGAACTAATCAGTGAGATGAGCACACATTTCCAAAATCAAATTAATGAGATGAAAGAGAATATAGTTAAAGAGATCAATGACATCAAGAAGTCATTGCGCGAACGTAAAGAAGAATTTGAAATCATGAACAGAAAAGTAACAGAGTTCATGGGAATGAAAGACACAATAGGTGAAGTCAAAAATACATTTGAAGCATACAACAGCAGACTCGAAATGATAGAAGAAAGAATAAGTGATACTGAAGACAGAGCAGCTAAAATTGAAGAGAGAAAAGAACACAGAGAGAAAAGAATGGAAAAAATTGAGCAGGGGCTCAGAGAGTTGAATGACAACACAAAACGCAAGAACATACGTGTCATTGGAGTTCCAGAAGGAGAAGAGAAAGGAAAAGGGGCAGAAAGAGTATTTGAGGAAATAATAGCTGAAAATTTCCCAACTCTCACGAAAGAAATGAACTTTCATGTCCAAGAAGCACACCGTACCCCAATAAGAATAAATCCAAATAGACCTACACCAAGACACATATTATTCAGAATGTCAAATGTAAAAGATAAAGAGAAAATTCTCAGAGCAGCAAGAGAGAAGCAAACGATCACGTACAAAGGACGTCCAGTAAGACTTAGTGCAGATTTCTCTTCAGAAACCATGAAAGCGAGAAGACAGTGGTATGATACAATCAGGAAACAAAAAGAGAAAATCTGCCAGCCGAGAATTCTTTACCCAGCAAAACTGTCCTTCAAATATGAAGGTGAATATAAAGTATTCACAAACAAACAGAAACTAAGAGAGTTTGCAAAAAAGAATCCACCTTTGCAGGAAGTATTAAAGGAAGCCTTAGAACCTGAAAGAAAAAGACAGGAGAGAGAGGCTTGGAGGAGAGTATAGAAGAAAGAAAAGCAGAAAGGATAACCAAAAGAGTAAAAAGAAAGACAAAAATAAGATGACATATGAAAACTAAAGAATAAAATGGAGGAAATAAATAGTGCATTTTCAGTAATATCATTGAATGTGAATGGATTAAATTCCCCAATCAAAAGATACAGGCTGACAGAATGGATAAAAAAACATGAGCCATCCATATGCTGCTTACAAGAAACTCATCTCAGACACAAGGATACAAGCCGGCTGAAAGTAAAAGGTTGGAAAAAGATACTCCATGCGAATAGTAAACAGAAAAGAGCAGGGGTAGCTATACTAATATCAGACAAAACAGACTTCAAATGCAAAAAAGTGATAAGAGATGCGGAAGGTCATTATATATTAATAAAAGGGACCATCCTCCAGGAAGATATATCAGTCATAAATATCTACGCACCTAACCAGGGTGCTCCAAAATATATGAGACAAACTCTGGCAAAACTGAAGGGAGAAATAGACATTTCTACAATAATCGTCGGGGACTTCAACACCCCTCTCACATCATTAGATAGAACAACTAGACAGAAGATCAACAAGGAAACAGAGAACTTGAACAATATGATAAACAAGTTAGACCTAACAGACATAAACAACACTGCATCCAAACTCAGCGGGTTATACATTCTTCTCAAGTGCCCATGGATCTTTCTCCAGGATAGACCACATGTTAGGTCACAATACAGCTCTCAATAAATATAAAAAGATTGAAATTATACAAAGCACCTTCTCAGATCATAATGGAATGAAACTAGAAATCAATAACAGACAGGAAAAAAAGAAATTTGCAAATGTGTGGAGACTGAACAACACACTCCTAAATATTCAGTGGGTCAAAGAAGAAATTGCAAGTGAAATCAGTAAATATATTGAGACAAATGAAAATGAGAACACAACATATCAAAACTTATGGGATACAGCAAAGGCAGTCTTGAGAGGGAAATTTATAGCCCTAAATGCCTATATTAAGAAACAATAAAGAGCTAAACTCTAAGATTTAACTGAACAACTTGACAAACTAGAAAAAGAACAGCAAACCAATCCCAAAGCAAAAAGAAGGAAAGGAATAATAAAGATTAAAGCAGAAATAAATGAAAATGAGAACAAAAAAGCAATAGAGAAAATCAACAAAACCAAAAGCTGGTTCTTTGACAAGATCAATAAAATTGACAAAACCCTCGCTAGACTAACAAAGAAAAAAAGAGAGAAGATGCAAATAAATACAATCAGAAATGAAATGGGGGAAATTACAAATGACCTCACAGAAATAAAAAGAATCATAAGAGGATATTATGAGAAACTATATGCCAACAAACTAGACAACCTGGATGAAATGGACAAATTTGTAGAAACTCATAACCCACCTACACTGACACAACAAGAAATACAAGAACTTAACAAACCAATCACAATTAAGGAGATTGAATCTGTCATCAAAAATCTCCCAGCAAAGAAAAGTCCAGGACCAGATGGCGTCACAGGTGAGTTCTACCAAGCATTTCTAAAAGAATTAACACCAATCCTGTTTAAACTCTTCCAAAAAATTGAGGAGGAGGGAAAATTACCCAACACATTTTATGAAGCCAACATTACCCTAATACCAAAGCCAGATAAAGATTCCACAAGAAAAGAAAATTACAGACCAACCTCTCTCATGAACATAGATGCAAAAATTCTCAACAAAATACTTGCAAATCGAATCCAACAGCATATCAAAAGACTTATACATCACGACCAAGTGGGATTTATTCCTGGTATGCAAGGCTAGTTCAACATAAGAAAATCAATCAATGTAATACACCACATTAACAAGTTGAAGGAAAAAAACCACATGATCATCTCAATAGATGCAGAAAAGGCATTTGACAAAATCCAACATCCTTTTTTGATAAAAATACTTCAAAAGATAGGAATAAAAGGAAAATTCCTCAATATGATAAAAGGCATATATGAAAAACCCACAGCCAACATCATACTCAATGGGGAAAGGTTGAAAGCTTTCCCCCTAAGATCAGGAACAAGACAAGGTTGCCCACTGTCACCATTGTTATTCAACATTGTACTAAAAGTTCTAGCTAGGGCAATTAGACAAGACAAAAACATTAAAGGTGTCCAAATAGGAAAAGAGGAAGTAAAACTCTCACTGTTTGCGGATGACATGATCCTGTATTTAGAAAATCCTGAAGTATCCACAACAAAGCTACTTGAACTAATAAATGAGTTCAGCAAAGTGGCAGAATATAAGATCAACACGCAGGAATCAGTAATGTTTTTGTACACTAGTACTGAACAACCTGAGGAGGAAATCAGGGGGAAAATTCCATTTTCAATAGCAACAAAAAGACTCAAATACCTAGGAGTTAATTTAACCAAGGAAGTACAGGACCTATATGTAGAAAACTACAAAACAATGCTAAAAGAAATTTAAAAAGACCTAAATAAATGGAAAGACATTCCGTGTTCATGGATTGGAAGAATAAATATCGTCAAGATGTCAATCTTGCCCAAACTGATTTATAGATTCAATGCAATACCAATCAAAATCCCAACAGCTTACTTTACAGAATTAGAGAAGGCAATTACCAAATTCATCTGGAAGGGTAAGTACACCCGAATAGCCAAAAGCATTCTAAAAAAGAAGAGCAATGTGGGAGGAATTTCACTGCCTGACCTTGAAACATATTACAAAGCTACAGTGGTCAAAACAGCATGCTACTGGCATATATAAAGAGATGTTACAACTCAACAATAAAAAGACAAATGACCCAATTAAAAAATGGGCCAAAGACTTGAATAGACATTTCTCCGAAGAAGAAATACAAATGGCCAAAAAACACATGAAGAAATGCTCAAAACTCATGATTAGGGAAATGCAAATCAAAACTACAATGAGATATCATTTCACACCTATCAGAATGGCCACTATTAAAAAGACAGAGAACTACAAGTGTTGGAGAGGATGTGGAGAGATAGGAACACTTCTTCACTGTTGGTGGGAATGCAGGATGGTACAACCACTATGGAAGACTGTTTGGCAGTTCCTAAAGAAGTTGAATATAGACTTGCCACGTGACCCTGCAATACCACTACTAGGTATATACCCAGAAGAACTGAGAGCAGTGACACGAACAGACATCTGCACACCAATGTTCATAGCCACATTATTCATCATTGCCAAAAGTTGGAAACAACCCAGGTGTCCATCAACAGATGAATGGATAAACAAACTGTGGTCTATTCACACAATGGAATATTATGCAGCTGTAAGAAGAAATGAAGTCATAAAGCATATGGCAGGGAAGCGGCTGTGGCTCAATCAGTAGGGCTCCCGTTTACCATATGGGAGGCCCTGGGGTTCGGTTCCCGAGGCCTCCTGTTGAAGGCAAGCCCGCCCGCACGGCATGGTTAGCTGACCCAGCGAGCACAAGCAGCAAGGGGGGATAAATGAATAAATAAATAAAATCTTTAAAAAAATATATTAAATAAATAAATAAATAAATAAAATAAAGCATATGGCAACATGGATGAATCTGGAGGACATTATGTTGAGTGAAGCAAGCCAGACACAAAAGGACAAATACTGTATGAATGCATTACTATGAACCAAATATATTGTGTAATATATTGTTTGATTCACACACAAAAAAAAACAAAAAAACAAACAAAAAACAAAACAACAAAAAAATTTACATGTATCCATTACATTTAATTGAGAAATGTATATATTTATTCATCTGTGTTTACTTTTTAGTTTTTTATTGCTTATGTTTTCAATTATTAAATGTACAAAATAAAGTTAAAAAATAATGTATGATCAAACAATGTGCAAAACTGGAAAACCCAATGGGAACTCACCTAAAGAAAACATCTCATTCCCAGGTTCTTCCCTTATAAAAAATGACTCAATAATAAAATCATTTTCACCTACCACCACCTCTTTTCTCCACTAAGAGAAACCTGAGCTTTTAGGAAGGTAGCTGATTCCCCATCTTGGGTCAAGAAATAAATCAGGACAAGTATGGAACATCCTGGTGCCACCAAAAATCACAGAGACCTTTAAAAACATCAGGGGCAGTGCTAAAAGAATGAAGGAATCACCTCATAGGGATCCCCACTAGCCAAGTTGTGCAGAAATGACCATATTTACTAAAAAGTTCTTTGAAACACTATGAACTCATAATACTCAAAAGGGAAGAGATGTGTAGAGTATACACAAAGAAAGTAGCATCACAAAAGAGAGGCAAGGAAAACAGGATTATTTACTTTTATTAAATTTTTTTTTTTAACCAGGTGGTCCTGGTGATCAAACCCAGGTCCCTCCATATGGGAGACAGACTCCCAACCATTTGAGCCACAGCCATCCCCTTTTATTAATTTTTAATAAGAGGCTAGAGAATTTAAAATATGAGTAATTTGTTACTTCTATTAAGTACACTGTTTCTAAAGCTTAGAAATGTACTTGTTTCTGTATGCAGTGGTTGAGAACGATGATTACATGGAAGGGTGAGTGACCATAATGTCCCAAACAGATGTAGGAGCTGTACAGAGATCAGGGAAGCTTGACAACCCCCTGCCCCCACCCCCCCCACCACTGGAGATCACACAGAATAATCAAGTGGAGAGGGGATCCAACCCATAATGAAAGGCAGAGGTCACATACAATGAGCAGAAAAAGGGTCCAACACTGAAAGGGGTAGACTAGGGATGGACATGCCAATTGAAAGAAAGCTAGAGAATAATCTAGGGACAGTATAACATAGTGAACTTGGTGGTGGATGAGGACTGTGGTTAATAGTACAAATACAAGAATGTTCTATGAACTAGAAAAAAATGTATGTTACTATTGCAAGGTGGTAAGAATATGGTGATACAGGGGAAAATACAACGAATGTAACTTATGGTTAACTTATGGTTAATGGCAATATTGTAATAGTCATGCATCAATGTCAAAGAAGGTACTGTATCCATGCTAATGGTCAACAACAGGGGGGTGTATCCATCAGTCAAAGAGGTGCTGATGCAAAGTACCAGAAATCTGTTGGCTTTTATAAAGGGTATTTATTTGGGGTAAAAGCTTACAGTCCCAAGGCCGTGGAAAATCCAACCCAAGGTACCATAAGAGGTGTTTTCTCAGCAAAGTCAGCTGCCATGTGTTGAAGCAAGATGGTGGGCCATCTCTGCGAGGGTTCAGCCTTCCCCTCTGGGAGTCCTCTCTCAGGCTCAGCTGTTCCGACTTCAACTGCAGCCTGGCGTAGGACTTGTCTCTTAGGGCTTCCTGTATCAGTTGAGGATGGTCTGCTCTCTTCACAAAGTCAGCTGTAAGCTATCAGGCAAAATGGCTCATCCCAGGGCCTCAGCTGTTTGAACTTTCTCCTTTCTGTCACATGGGGGGACCGAAAATGACAGAGCTCTCTCTTCCTGTGTGTCTGTTTTTCTATGTGAGGGTCCATTTATAGAGAGCCACCAAGGGGGCAGGGACTCAACTCGAGTCACACCTTACTGACATGGTCAAATCAAAAAGCCCTCAAAGCAATCTTTACAGGTAATCTATACAAAAGCTACTCAACTGAATTTAATATAATCAAAGTGTTTCACACCCAGAGGAATAGATTAGTTTACAAACATAATCTTTCTTTTTTGGAGATTCAAAATTAATTTCAAACTGCCACAGGGGGTATGGGATATTTTCATTGGGCTAAGGAAAATGTTCTAAAATTTACTGAGGCAATGACAGCACAACTCTGTGATGAAACTGAGAGCCACTGAATGTATACTTTAGGTGGACTGTACAAGGCATAAGATTATAACACAGTGAACCATGTGGTAGATGATGGACTGTGGTTAACAGTACAAATACGAGAGCATTCTCTCACCAACTATAACACATGTACAATACTAATATATGGTATTAATAATAGGGGTGGTGTATGGAAATATATCAAACGTAAGCTATGGACCATAGTTAGTACGAATAGTCTGATGATGTTCTTTTATAATCTGTAACAAAAGTTCCACCAGGCAAGGTGTTGGTGGAGGGGTGATGTACAGGAATTCTGCGTGTTATGCATGATTGTTTTGTAAGCTCACAACTTCTCTAATTAAAAATAAGTAAATGACTGAAAAAAATTTTAAAGGGTCCAACAGTTTGTTTGACCATGGTGGAGTAAACCAATGTCTTAAAACAGAGAGCTAACTCCCCATAGCAGAGGAAACCTCTAGTTGTTCCTACTACTTAAATAAGATGCTTATGAGACACAGATGAGTTTCCAATCAAGCTAAAAGGCCAAGACATCACATTACAGTGTCAGATTGATGGATGATAATGAGGCCAAGTGAAATGGAAAAGACACTCTTCTGGGGAAAAGCAGGTCTGTGTCAGAGGTGTGGGCTGAAACCATCTTACTGACCTAACAAGGGAATTCAAATAGCAGCCCAAGTTCGAATCCCCTGGAGAGAAGAGTTCAACTGAGATAATTCAGAATATGTACCTGGCCTCATCTGAGGAAACACGTTTTCTGATTTTGGTCTGGTAAGAATATCGTAACTCTGGGAAGGTATCAAAATAGGTATAGGAGTTAATGAAGAAATGTATTAACACCCCGAAGTTATCAGTCAGGGTCCTCATGGAAAACAGATGGCACACTCCAATTAGTTGATGGGGGAAGAGTTTAATAAAGGAACTCTTTGCAGGTAGAGGTAAACCAAGAGGGCTAGTTACACTCCTAGGCTGGGAAGGGGAGGGGAGGGGAGGAAAGAGAGTAGTTACCAGAACCCAGAGAGGCAAGGTTGTATGGAGAAGACAGCCAGACCAAAGGTCAAGAGATGCAAACAGCCTGCAGTGACCCCTCAGGGAGAAAGCAAGGGAAATAATTATCCAATCACATCTCCTCTCTCCCTTCAATCTCCTGGCTGGACTCAACTGGAAGCCAGATGAATAAAGTCATATGCTTTGCAAACATTTTATTTATATGCTCTATTCAAGTATTCAAGAGACTCAGTTCTAATAAATTTAAGTGTGATTTAAATCACTTATGAGAATTTTTTTTTCATTTTAAACACAATTTATTGAAGCATATCATTCATACATGAACATACATAAACAATAAGTGTATAGTAAAAGTTGTGAACTTACAAAACAAACACGCATGACATCATACAGGGCTCCCATACATCACCCCACCACAAACACCTTGCATTGTTGTGAAACATTTGTAACAAATTATGAAAGAGCCTCATCAAATTATTACTACTAACTATAGTCCGTATCTTACATTTGGTGCATTTTCCCCCAAACCAATGCTATTATTCTTTTTGTTCATAAACTGTACGATTTATCTAAAGTGTGCAATCAATGGCATTTGGTATAATCATCGAGTTGTGCATTCATCACTTCAATCAATATTTTCATTACTCAAAAAAAAAAACCAACCCCAACAAAAAACAAACCAATATTATACCCATATGTTAGTGCTACTAATTACAAATCCTATGATGTGCTTTCACCATTTCTGTTCATTTCCAAACATTTCCAAACAACATTTTATCAATTCTGCACAGATTAAACCTCTGCTTTCCATTCTCTAGCCACATTTCTTTTCTCTGGTGACATATTCTAGCTATTTACTCAATGAGTTTGCTTATTAGTTCATAATAGCTATTGCTATTAGTTCATAACAGCAAAGTCATACAATATTTGTCCTTTTGTGCCTGGCTTGCTTCACTCAGCATAACGTCCTCCAGATTCATCCACGTTGTCATATGCTTCACGACATCATTTCTTCTTACAACTGAATAATAGTCCATCTTGTGTATGTACAAGTTTGTTTATCCATTTGTCAGTTGATGGACACCTGGGTTGATTCCATCTTTTTTTTCTCTCTCTCTCTTTTTAAAGTTTTTTGTTGCTGTTGTTTATTTTTTGCCATCTTTTGACAATTGTAAATAATGTGACTATAGGTGTGCAGATGTCTGTTCATATCACTGCTTTCAGTTCTTCTGGGTATATACCTAGTAGCAGTACTGTAGGTCACATGGTAGGTCTATATCTAACTTCCTTAGGTACCAAGAAGAATCTCTTTATACATCATGGATATTAGAGCCTTGTCCGATGTGTGGTTTCCAAATATTTTCTCCCATTGAATAGATTGCCCTTTTACCCTTTTCACAAAGTCCTTTTAGGCACAGAAGTCCCTTTTATCTTTTATTTTTTTTTTCCTTTTCTTGCTTGTGCTTTGGGTGTAAGATTTAAGAGACCTCCACCTACTACAAGGTCTTGTAGATGTTTCTCTACATTATCTTGTAGGAGTTTTATGGTCCCGGCTTTTATATTTAGGTCTTTGGTCCATTTTGAGTTGATTCTTGTATAGGGAGTGAGACAGGGGTCCTCATTCATTCTTTTGGTTATAGCTATTCAGTTCTCCCAGCACCGTTACTGAAGAGACTATTCTGTCTCAGAAAAGTGGACTTGGTAGGTTTATCGAAAATCAGTTGACAATAGAAGTAAGGGTCTATTTTTGAACTCTCAATTCGATTCCATTGATCAATGAGTCTGTCTTTATGCCAATACCATGCTGTTTTGACCACTGTAGCTTTATAACACACCTCAAGGTCAGAGAGCATGAGTCCTCTAACTTCATTCTTCTTTTTTAGGAGGTTTGTGGCTAATCAGGACCCCTTTCCCTTCCAAATAAATTTGGTAATTGACTTTTCTATTTCTGTAAAGTAGGCTGTTGGAATTTTGATTGGTATTGCATTGACTCTATAAATCAACTTGGGTAGTATTGATATCTCAGTGTTTGGTCTTCCAGTCTACAAACATGGAATGTCCTTCCATTTATTTAGGTCCTCTTTGATTTCCTTTAGCAGTGTTTTGTAGTTTTCTGAATACAGATCCTTTATATTGCTGGTTAAATTAATTCCTAGATATTTGAGTCCTTTTGTTTCTATCATAAATGGAATTTTTTCTTGATTTACTCCTCAGCTTGCTCATTAGTAGTATATAGAAATGCTACTAATTTTTGCATGTTCATCTTGTATCCTGTCACTTTGCTGAACTCATTTATTAGCTCAAGTAGCTTTGTTGTGGATACTTCAGGATTTTCTTAATAGAAGGTCATGTCATCTGTGAATAATAATGAGAGTTTTGCTTCCTCTTTTCCAATCTGAATGCCTTTTACTTCTTTTTCTTGCCTAATTGTTCCAGCTAGAACTTCTAGCACAATGTTGCATAACAGTGGTGACAGTGGGCATCCTTGTCTTGTTTCTCATCTTAGAGGGAAAGTTTTCAACCTCTCCCTATTAAGTACAATATTGACTGTGGGATTTTCATATATGTCCTTTATTATGTTGAGGAACTTTTCTTCTATACCTATCTTTTGAAGCATTTTTATCAAGAAAGGATGCTGTATTTTGTTAAATGCCTTTTCTACATCAATTGAGATGATCATGTGATTTTTTCCCTTTGATTTGTTAATGTAGTATGTTATGTTAATTGATTTTCTTATGCTGAACCGCTCTCGCAAAGCAGAAATAAAACCTACTTGATTATGATGTATAATTGTTTTTATATGCTGTTGGATTCCATTTGCCAGTATTTTGTTGAGAATTGTTGCATCTATGTTCATTAGAGAGATTGGTCTGTAATTTTCTTTTCTTGTAGTTTCTGTATCTGGCTTTGGTATTAGGGTGATGCTGGCTTTGTAAAGTGTGTTGGGTAATTTTCCCTCCTCTTCAACTTTTTGGAAGAGTTTAAACAGGTTTGGTATTAATTCTTCTCGAAACGTTTGGAAGAATTCACCTGTGAAACCATCTGTTCCTGTACTTTTCTTTGTTGGAAGTTTTTTGATGAATGATTCAATCTCTTTACTTGTGGTTAGTTTGTTTAGTTCCTGTATTGTTAAGTCAGTATAGGTTGTTTGTGCATTTCTAGGAATTTTTCCATTTCATCTAGGTTGTCTAGTTTGTTGGCATACAGTTTCTCACAATATCCTCTTATGATCCTTTTTATTTCTGTGTGGTCAGTCATAATGATCCCCCTTTCTTTCCTGATTTTATGTATTTGCATCTTCTCTCTTTTTTTCTTTGTTAGTCTTGCTAAGGATTTGTTGATTTTATTGATTTTCTCAAAGAACCAGCTTTTGGTTTTCTTGATTTTCTCAATTGTTTTTTGTTGTCAATTTCATTTATCTTTGCTCTAAATCTTTGTTACTTCTTTCTTTCACTTGCTTTCGGATTGGTTTGCTGTTCTTTTTCTAGCTTCTCCACTTGTTCAGTTAGTTCTTTGATTTTAGCTCTTTGTACTTTTTTAATATAGGCATTTAGGGCCATAAATTTCTCTCTTAGAGCTGCCGTCACTGTATCCCATAAGTTTGTTTGTTTGTTTGTTTGTTTGTTTTGGGTAAGATTTATTTTATATTTAATTCTCCCCTCCTCCTCGTTGTTTTGCACTTGCTGTGTCTGTTCAACTTCCTTGTTTCTTTAGGAGGCATCAGGAACTGAACCCAGGACCTCTGATACAAGAGGGAGGCACCTAATCACCTGAACCACCTCTGTTCCCTTCTTTGTTGTGTCTCTCATTGTGTTGGGGTTTTTTTTCTTTTCTTCTTGTGTCTCTTGTTGCATCAGCTTGTTGTGTCAGCTTGCCATGCTGCCCGTCGCATCAGCTCGCTGTCTTGTTCGTCCTCTTTTAGGAGGCACTGGGAACCTCTGCTCCCTGCTTTGTTGTGTCTCTCATTATGTTTTCCTTCTTGTGTTTCTTGTTGTGTCAGCTTGCCACACCTGCCCATCATACCAGCTTGCTGTCTTCTTTAGGAGGCACCGGGAACCAAACCAGGGACCTCCCATGTGATAGGCGGGAACTCAATTGCTTGAGACACATCCGCTTCCCTCCCATAAGTTTTGGTTTTCATTTGTCCTGGCATATCTTCTAATTTCCCTTGCAATTTCTTCTTTGACCCACTGATTGTTTAAGAGTGTGCTGTTTGGCCTCCATATATTTGCAAAATTTCCCCTTTCCTGCCTATTATTGATTTCCAGCTTATTCCATTATGATCAGAGAAGGTGCTTTGTATGATCTCAGTCTTCTTGAATTTATTGAGAGCTGTGTTGTGACCCAACATGTGGCCTATACTGGAGAAAGATCCATGAGCACTTGAGAAGAACATGTAACCATCTGATTTGGGGTGCAGTGTTCTGTCTATGTCTGTCAGGTCCAGCTCATTTATCTTATTGTTCAAGTTTTCTGTTTCCTTGTTGATCATCTATCTAGTTGTTCTATGTATTGATGTAAGTGGCACGTTGAAGTCTCCAACTATTATTCTAAAGATGTCTATTTTTCCTTTCAGTTTTGCCAGTTTGCCTCATGTACTTTGTGGTACCCTGGTTAGGTACACAGATATTTATGACTGTTACTTCTTCCTGATTGATTGCCCCTTTTATTAGTATATAATGGCCTTCTGCATCTCTGATCACTTTTTTTTTTTTTTTTTTTTTAATATTTGGCATGGCTCAAGTTTGCCATATTTAATAAATCCATTATTCTTTTTTACAATAATTCATTAACTTTTTTTTTTTTTTTTTTAAGATTTATTTTCTTTCTTTATTTATCCTCCCTTGCTGCTTGTGCTCGCTGTGTCCATTTTGCTGTGTGTTTTTCCGTGTCTGCTTGTTTCCCTTTGTTGCGTCATCTTGCTGCACCAGCTCACCACACCACTCGGGCCAGCTTGCCTTCACCAGGAGGCCCTGGGAATCGAACCCAGGGCCTCCCATATGGTAAACGGGAGCCCAACTACTTGAGCCACAGCCGTTTCCCTGATCACTTTTTTTGCATTTAAATCCTGTTTTGTCTCTTTGGGTTACTATTTGCACGAAATCTCTTTTTCCAACCTTTCACTTTCAGTCTGCTTGCATCCTTGAGTCTAAGGTGAGTCTCCTGCATACAGCATATGGCTGGCTCTTGTTTTCATATCCATTCTGTCAGCCTATGTCTTTTGATTGGGGAGTTTATTCCATTAACATTCAATGTTATTACTGTAAAGGCATTGCTTACTTCAGCCATTTTATCCTTTGCCTTTCATATGTCATATCCTAATTTTGTCCATCTGTTTACCTCTTTGGTTACCCAAAAGGGTTTGATTATCCTCTTTGGTTACCCTTTCTGATAGTCTTCACTTCTACATGTTCCTCCAATCCATTCTCTTGTGTTTTTCTTTTCTGACTACAGAACTCCCTTTACTGTTTCCTGCAGAGCTGGATTCTTGTTAAAAATGCTCTTTGTTTCTGTTTATCAGTGAATATTTTATAGCTGTTCTCCACCCTTGTCCAGTCATATCCTCCTTCCCTCTGCCTCTACAGCAACCAGCCAGGGGCAGTAGAGAGGGTGTTTGAGAAGGCAAATATCTTTAGCTTCCTGCTGGCTCTCAAGGCAAACAATGTTGCGGCCCCAACCAGCCTAGAAGAGTGTGACCCCTCCAATGCAGCAGACCAAGTTCACTGGCCAAAATCTGAATTTTCTGTAGGCTGTGTCCCTCCCTCTCTCCTTTCTTAGGGAAAGGACCCCTGCAACCCCCTCAGTCCACAGCCGCTGCAGTCCACAGACTGCTATTTGCTCCACAGGTGGGGGAAAGGGCACCCACTGCTGCTTTTGCAGCTCTACTCATGGGATTTTTCAGCCAGCTGAGACTCCTTTCCTTCGCCCCTCTCACTTCTGGGTAGTGTCTCAACCTCCCCTGGTGTCCAGGCCCCAGAGCAGCCCTCCAGACAATCTCTGCCTGTCTTCTAGCTATTTTTTCTGGGAAAGAACTGATCCCTCTGCCTCTCTAATCTTCCATCTTCCTGGAAGTGTCCACTTATGAGAATTTAAATAAATTTGCAATAAAAATTCTCATAGCTCATATATTTAAGAACGTATGATTTTAAATTTTGTTATATATATTATAAATACATTATACATATATTTTGAAGGAATTTTGTCTAAATATCAGGGAGATAATCTTTTGTTCTCAGTTCTTAATTAATCACTAAGCTCTTTTAAAGAAGTATCCCACGCTAATGGGAAAGAACACTCTTCAACAAATGGTGTTGGGAGAACTGGATATCCATAACCAAAAGAATGAAAGCGGACCCCTATCTCAACCCCTATACAAGAATCAACTCAAAATGGATCAAAGATCTAAATATAAAAGCCAGGACCATAAAACTACTAGAAGAAAATGTAGGGAAACATCTCCAAGACCTTGTAGTAGGTGGTGGTTTCTTGGACCTTACACCCAAAGCACGTGCAACAAAAGAAAAAATAGATAAATGGGACCTCCTCAAAATTAAACACTTTTGCACCTCACAGGACTTTATTAGAAGAGTGATGGGAAGCGGCTGTGGCTCAATCAGTAGGGCTCCCGTTTACCATATGGGAGGCCCTGGGTTCGGTTCCCAGGGCCTCCTGGTGAGGGCAGGCCCGCCCGCGCGGCGTGGTTGGCTGACCCGGCGAGCACAAGCAGCAGGGGGGGGATAAATGAATAAATAAATAAAATCTTTAAAAAAAAAAAAAAAAAAAAGAAGAGTGAAAAGGCAGCCAACTCAAAGGGAAAAAATATTTGGAAATCACATATCTGATAAGGGTTTAATATCCAGGATATATAAAGAGATATTACAACTCAACAATAAAAAGACAAACGACCCAATTAAAAAAGGGACAAAAGACTTGAGTAAACATTTCTCTGAAGAAGAAATACAAATGGCAAAAAAACACATGAAGAAATGTTCAACATCACTCATGATTAGGGAAATGCAAATCAAAACTACAATGAGATATCATTTCACACCTATCAGAATGGCCACTATTAAAAAGACAGAGAACTACAAGTGTTGGAGAGGATGTGGAGAGATAGGAACACTTCTTCACTGTTGGTGGGAATGCAGGATGGTACAACCACTATGGAAGACTGTTTGGCAGTTCCTAAAGAAGTTGAATATAGACTTGCCACGTGACCCTGCAATACCACTACTGGGTATATACCCAGAAGAAATGAGAACAGTGACACGAACAGACATCTGCACACCAATGTTCATAGCCACATTATTCACCATTGCCAAAAGTTGGAAACAACCCAGGTGTCCATCAACAGATGAATGAATAAACAAACTGTGGTCTATTCACACGATGGAATATTATGCAGCTGTAAGAAGAAATGAAGTCATAAAGCATATGACAACATGGATGAACCTGGAGGACATTATTTTGAGCAAAGCAAGCCAGACACAAAAGGACAAATACAGTATGAATGCGTTACTATGAATCAAATATATTGTGTAACATATTGTTTGATTCAAAAAAAAATTTATATGTATCCATTACATTTAATTGAGAAATGTAAAAAAAAAGAAAAAAAAAAAAAGAGAGACACAAGAAGAAAAACATAATGAGAGGCACAACAAAGCAGGGAACAGAGATGGCTCAAGTGATTGGGTGCCTCCCTCCCACATCAGAGGTCCTGGGTTCGGTTCCCGGTGCCTTCTAAAGAAAGGAAGACAAACAGACACAGCAAGTGCAAATAACGAGGGGTTGGGGGAAAATAAAAAAATAAAAAAATAAAAAAATAAAAAAAGAAGTAAGTAAAAGGTTCAGAGTTTAAAGAGCTAAGTATCAGTTGAAATAGTTTTTTCCCCCTATTTAAGATAACACAAAGCAATATTTAGATATATAATTTTTTTAGCTCTTTGCTTACTAAATTCTTCCCCTTGAATTGTTTTACATGTCAAAAGAGAACGGGAGGGTCTCATCCCCACACCCCTTCTCCATTTTGTTGATATATGAATGGAGGAAGGGCAGCCATAGAAATTTCTGAGGGCAGAGGGTTCCAGGAGAGGAATTCCAAGTGTGAATACCTACAGTGGGATTGAAGCTAGCATGTTTAAGAACTGGAAAAAAGTCAGTTCCTACTGTATAGGAAGCAAGGGGAAGAGTGGTTGAAGATGTGTTTGTTGATTAGCATAAACAGAGATAAGATAATTTTAAATTGAGGTGGATATTTGGAAAGCAAGAAACTGAGGGTATGTGATAGAGTAACTAGCATGCTAGGATAGCCATTCTTGTTGGTCAGGAGAGGCCTATAGGAGAAGCTGACACTGGTAGATAAGTCATATATGAAGAAGTGTTCCAGGAGAAGCACCTGCAAAGGTCCTGAGACAGGCATGAGCTCAGATTATCTAAAAAAACTGAGAGGAGACCAGTATGTATCTAGAGCAGTGAGCAGAGTATTCATACAAGATCTTTGAAGTTGGAGAGTTCAGGCCACAGTCTATGTATACCATGGCCAGGAGCTTTGGTTTAATTTGAAGAACAATGGAATCTATTAAAAATTTTTAATTAATTTTTAAATTACACATACGTTTGAATCCAGAGGAAGAATAAATTCATTCATACCATTGGAATAATGGAAGGCCTCACAGAAGAGAAGGCATTTAAGCTGGGTCTTGGAGGATGAGTAGGAGCTCCCAAAGTAAGCAAAGAAGGAAGAATCATGTAGGGAGTAGGTGAAAGCATGGAAATTTGACTGAGCTTTCACTATCCAGTGAGAGGGAGCACTGAGTGCATGGGGGAGGAGGTGACAGAGGGAATTAAAGATTCAGAGGGAGGACAAGCCTTTCAAATGTCTGTTTTGGAAGGTCCTTTAAGACTTAACATCAAGAACTGCCAATAGTTGTTCAACAATAAATGTTTATTGAGTACCTTCTTTGCTCCTCACATTCTTTTTTGGCATGATCTTATTTACGCCTCACCTGAAAACCATTTTATAGATACAGAAGTTGAGGCTCCTAAAAGCAAAGAAATGTTCCTAAAGACTCACAGCTACTAAGTGTCAAGGGGTGGAATGACACCTATATGGTCTATTGCTAAGTAAAGGGTGTGTTTGGAAAGACTGTGAATTGAATTTCATGGCTGGTGATGGCTTCCTATATAGATGTTGTGGGAGGAAAAGCTGAAAAGGAAGGCTGGAGTCAGATTGAAGAAGTCTACTTTGACTATGAGGCTAAGGAATTTGTACTAAATCCTGAGATAATAGGGAACAAAGAATTTTCAGTAAAGGATTGAGATGATTGGAAGATTTATTTGGGGTCTGTTCTTAATATGGACTACAAGGAGGAAAAGACTGAAGGAAGAGAGAGAGACCTGTCAGACAGCTGGTTTAGCATATGGTGATAGGAAACTAAATTGAGTGATGGCAGCAAAAATGGAAAGAATGACAGCAATGAGATAAATCACTCCAGGGAAGAATCAACAGGATGTGGTGACTAATTTAACATAGAACTTATGAAGAGAAAACCTAAATGATAAGGAGGATGGTGTTACCATAAACAGAAATAGCAAGGTCAAGAGAAGGACCGAATTTGGGGTGGTAAGAAAGGAAAGATGAATTTCAACTAAAGTTGAACTAGAGGTAGCAATACTGAATGTAATTGTGTGGCTAAAGATGAGGAGAAGTCTTGGCCAAAGATAAGTATTTGGAATTCATCTGCAAATTGGCAATTAAAATTGTGATAGTTCATGAGTTTCCAAGGAAAGATGAAGTGCAGTGTAGTAGACACTGCTGGTTTCCAACATCCATTCCCTACCTTGACCTTCCTAACCAAATTTTCCTTTGGGTTTACTTAATAAGCCATGTGTTTCACTCAAAATTGTTTCCAGATCCAGAGAGTGGATCCTGATTGGTCTAAGCCAGTAAGGATCATTCTGATCTCTTTGTTACAAAGTCTCTGTCTTGACATGGAACTTGGAAAGGCTTCACCATCTTGGGCCTCTGGGAAAACAATTCCAAAAAGCATCCTAACTGTGATACAATCAGGGACCAATGCTTGGAAAAATATTCAAACCCAGAGGCCTGGAGGTGGAAACAGGACCAATGAAGCACAGAGAAGGATTGGTCGAAAGCTAGGAAGACAAAGAAAATCAAGTTAGGCCTGGAAACCAAGACATGGAGAGTGGGTGTGGGGATGAGACCCTCCGGTTCTCCTTTGACATATAAAACAACTCCAGGAGGGGAACTTACCAAGCAAAGAGCTAAAAAAAAATTATATATCTAAATATTAAATGGGGTGATCAGGGAAGGCCTGTGACATTTAGAGAACGTGACATTTAGGCAAAGACTTTGAGGAAGTGGAGGAATGAGCATTCCAGGCAGAAGAACCCCCAAGCCCTGAGCTCTTAAATTGGGAGTATGTCTGTCAGATCCCAGTAACAACCAGGAAGCCACTGTGGCTGGATAGAGATGGCCGAAGGGGACAGTGCTACAAGAGGAGTCGGGAAAGGAAAAGGGGACAGATCATGGAGTGCCCTGGGATCCTTTCCAGTGAGCTGAGGATGGCAAAGTCAAAGCACACCAGGGCCAGAGATGCACCTGGAACCCAGTCCATGCTCTTCCCATTAGACCATCCTGCCCTTCTATTTCCTGGAAAACTCTCTTGCCACTTTGGGTATACTAAAGGGTCAACTCACTCTCAGTGTGATTTTCCAGGGTTTTTTTTTGTTTGTTTGTTTTCCAGCTAGGCCCCATCTCCAAACCTTACTCATTCACCCGCACTGCCGTTGTTGGCATTTGGGTCAAGCCAAGATAAGTCTCTCCGGGCCTGCCTATCAGGCACTATCAGTGAAAAAACAGCAACAGTTCCCCTGGGTTCCTCAGACGATGCCAGGGGACTATTCAATGGCGGGCAAAGTTAGAGCCCTTGGAGAACTCTGGAGCAAAACTCACAAAAATCATAGTAAGGGAGCAGATGTAGCTCAGTGGTTGAGCGCCTGCTTCCTATGGACGAGGTCCTGGGTTCCATCCCCAGAATCTCCTTAAAAAAAAAGAAAAGCCATAATAGCTGCCATTTATTGAAGGAGTTCAGTCTGCCAGGCACCGTGCTGGGTGTATGCCATGGAGTCTCTCCTTTTTGCCTCACATATCCTATTGGGGTGTTAAAACCCCACCTCACATCTGAGGGAATAGAAACTTGGTGAGATGAAGCAGCTGGCAGAGTCACATGACCAGGGTGTGGTGCAGTGGGCCTCACCCAGGTCTGTTTGACTCCAGAGGCCGTGCTACTTCCACTGCACCCCACTATGTAGGAAATGAGGGAGCATCTGCTCTGGCAGCACTAAAATGAAGCCCCCCTATGTTTCCATGTCCCACTTTTCTTTTACCAGGCAAGGTTACGTGATGTGCAGTAGAAAACAGTATCAACACTGTTCCAGAGCCTACGTTGCCAACCTATTAAAATATCCCCTACAAAAGTTAACACAAGAAACCAGAGTTCCAGTAAAATCAATCTCCCTTCCCTTGTTCCCATATTATGACTCAGAGCAATTAAAAGACACAGCTTATAAAGTGCAGTGTTCTCTCTCCCTTTCTTTCTTTTTTTTAAAAATTATAATCAATTTTATTGAAACATATTCATAAACCATACAATCCATCTAAAGTGTACAATCAATGGCATTTGGTATAATCGAGGAGTTATACACTGATCATTTCAATCGATATTAGAGCATTTTCATTACTCCAAAATGAAAAAGAAAAAACAACAGCAAAAAACAAACAAAAAACTCTACCCCTAAGCAATCTCATCTCATTCTCTCTATCCTCCTGCCATACATAACTGCTAATCTATTTCCATCTCTATAATTTGTATTTACATTTTGTATAGATGGAGTCAAACAATATTTTGTACTTTTTGTCTAGTACTTAGACATCTTTTTTTTTTTCTTTACCATTGATGGAAGGTTATTAACATATTACTATATACCACTGTCCATAGTTTGCTCTGGTTGTATTTTTGCCCAAATATCACCCAGATATTAGCATCTTGTAACATTAATGTACATTTGGTCTGTTTCAGAGAAAAACATTCTTACATATGCACTATTAACCATACTCCTTTTTCACAAGTGGGTTTGCTATACTATACAGTCCCATGTTTCATTTTTTAGCTTTCCTTCTAGTGATATACATGACCTTAGACTTTCCCTTTCAACCACTATGATACACATGTATTAGCACTGCTAATTATAAACCCTATGATATGCGCTCACCATTTCTATTCATTTCCAAATGAATAGAAGGATTGGATGAAGCTAAACTCATATTTGGAGGGAGATTTAAAGCCTTAAAGGCATTTATTATAAAACACAATCTAGTAAAAATAAATCACTTAAGTATTTAATTCAAGAAGGTGAATGGAGAAACAGTTAAGTTTGTTCTTAGGATTAAAGAGGATAAATGTGCCCAGACAGGATTTATTAAGGTGATATTTCCATGGTTTGTTGAACTGCCTTTTGTCTGTTACTTTTTTTTTTTAGGTTGAAATACAGTTTATAAAAATAAAAAATAAATGAAAAAAGAAGGTGCGAAAATCCATGGAGTAAACAAAAGAAGTAGAAGAAAAAAGAAATAATAAAGAGCAGGAAATAATGTAATAAAAACCCAATAATTATTCAAATGAAAAAAATGGAGATAAACAACAAAACCAAAAAGTTGTTTTCCCCCCTTAAAATAATAAAATAGAAAAACATCTATAAAGAATGTTTAGGAAAAAAAGAGAGACAAATCTTAGCAAATTAGGAATAGAAGGGCACTTCTTTAATCTGATGAAAGTTATCTAGTAAAAACTAACAGTAATAATTGCAGCAATTAATAATAATAATGGAAAAACTGTGAAACATTCCTATTAAAGTAAGAGGATTGTGGAACAGATGTAACTCAAATGGTTGAGTGCCTGCTTCCCATGTACAAGGTCCTAGGTTCAATCCCCGGTACCTCCTAAAAAAAAAAAGAAAGAGAAATGTAAGAGGATTGTGATAGTTTGAGATTATTTATGAATTCCAAAAAGAGAGATTATGTTTGTAAACTGGTCTGTTCCTCTGGGCCTGATACCCTTTGATTGTATTAGATTCAGCTGAGATGTCTTTGGTTAAATTATGTTAAGAGTAGGGCTTTGATTCAACTATGTCAGTAGGGTGTAACTCAGTTTAAGTCTCTGCTCCCTTAAACGGATACTCACTCAAGAAGACAGACAGAAGAAGATATAGAGAAAAGAAAGAGAGCTCCATAGACATGGCAGAGGAGAGAACTTTGATATTGTGGCCCTGGGAAAAGAGATGAGCCATTTGCCTGGTAGTTTGCAGCTGAACAGCCTAGAGCCAATGAGCTGAGGAAGCCTGGAGAGAAACAAACCCTGTGCCAGCCTATAACTCATAGAGATTGGCAACCATCTTGCTTCAACATGTGACAACTGACTTTGGTGAGAAAAGCAGCCTTGAGTTGGACTCTTTAAGGCCTTGTAACTATAAGTTTTTACCCCAAATAAATATCCTTTATAAAAACCAACAGATTTCTGGTACTTTGCATCAGTACCTCTTTGTCTGACTAATACAAGGATTAAGACCCACTCTGGGTCATGCCCTACTGAAGTAATCTAATCAAAAGATCCTTTAACTGGGAAGCAGATGTGGCCCAAGTGATTGGGCTCCCGCCTACCACAGGGGAGTTCCCAGGTTCAGTTCCCAGTGCCTCCTGGAGAAGATGAGCAAGACAGCGAGCTAGCATGATGGGCAAGCGCAGCAAGCTGACGCAATGAGATGATGCAGCAAGGAGGCACAAAGAGGAAAGACAATGAGAGACACAACAAAGCAGGGAGCTGAGGTGGCTCAAGAGATTGAGCACCTCTCTCCCATATGGGAGGTCCCAGCTTTGGTTCCCAGAGCCTCCTAAAGAGAAGACAAGCGGACACAGAGAGCACACAGCGAATGACCACAAAGAGCAGACAGTGAGCGCAAGAAACAATGAGGTGGGGGGAATAAATAAAAATAAAAATAAATCTTAAAAAAAAAAAAAGATCCCTTAAATGAAGTAATCTAATCAAAAGTTCCAACATACAATGGGAATGGATTAGCTCTAATGACATGATTTTTTGGGGTCCATCCAGCATCAAACCATCATAAGCCTCATATTGGAAGAAGATGCCATCTAGGACTTTCATAGCTAGAGAAGAGAAGTCAATGTCTGGCTTCAAAACTTCACAGGACAGGCCGACGTTCTTGCTAGGGAATAATGCAGCTGGTGACTTTAAGTTGAAGCCAATGCTCATATTTACCATTCAAAAAATCTCAGGGCCCTTAAGAATGATGCTGAATTTACTCTGTGCTGTATAAATGGAACAACAAAACCTGAGTGACAGCATGTCTGTTTACAGCATGGTGTACTTGTTGTTATCAGTGTGAGGTGCAAAGGAAGAGTCAGACAAGTTGATGTAGTTGAAGCAGAGGGCTGCAGCTCACTCATGCAGAATAGCCCTGAGGTTACTGTGACCCTCTCTTTTATTCAGCTTACAGCTTACAGCAGTGTTTAATGTTTTCAGCTTGGTGCATGGGAGCTATTTGTGAGCTCCCAGACAATCTTTCTTGAGGATTCAGACAATAACATCTGTGTGGTGAGTTCACTCCGCTCTGCCTCCTCCCACTGATATCTGCAGCATGCAGTGTCCTTGGAAACATTTACTAATGTTTCTCTGCCAGCAAGCATGCTTTTTAAATGCTTAACCCTTTATGCTCTGGCTCTCAGCATCGTCTCCAACAATTCCCCCTTATTTTGTTTTTTGTCCAGGTGACTGTGCCTGTCTTAGGTTGCCCTCCTCTGAAGGTCTTACCCGTCTCTGGAAACCAGCCAAGCTGCCACAGACAGGGGTTTGAGAGTCAAGGGTTTTAAGCAGAATCAAGTTATTGGCATGGCTGGTCTTTTCAGCCCTGTTAATGCAGGACAGCAGGGCCTTGCGAATGCCTCCTAATACAGTTAAGAGTATTGTGGAGAGCACCAATGATCACCACACTGAAGTTAGCAAGTACAGAGGTTGATTTCCACCAATGTAAGGGGTTTATTTTATTCAATTGATCTGTCACTGATTGCCAAAATTCACTACCTGGAAGCGTAGTAAGTTGATTCTGAGACATGCTTAAAATTTTCTTTTGCAAATCTGTAATTCCTATAGATAAATTTGTGTGGTGACCTATTAAATGATTTTTAACTTTTTCCCATTCATAATGGGAATCATTGTATGGGAGAGAAGTGATACAGAAAGCACTTTCATTCCAATCACACTTTAAATCTTGTTTTAAATTTAGATTATATACCTGATCTCCCATTTGTGTAACAGCCATTTCTAAGTCATTAAGCCTATTATTAATTTGCTCACCTATATATGCTTGACTATGCCATAACTCACTAGCATTATGATGTCAAATTTTAACATATTGTTGTGTTTGGATATTCTCATGTAGGGCAGTTCCTGCTACAGCAGCAGTGATAATAATACCTATAAACCCTAATATAGCAGCTATAATTAATCCAATTAAACATCTGGTTCTTTTCAAATAATGATTTAGAAGGTGCCAAAGGATTTGGCTCTCAGGGGAAGACTGCCAGCAGCGATTCAGGCGAACCAGAAGCCATATTCCATGACGCCATCGTCCTATTAGAACTACAGTAGAATTCTCCTGTAAAACAGACTTTGATATACAAGTATAAAGAGAGCAATTGCTGCAGGAAAACCATGTTCAATTAATGTTCACTGTTCCTATTATAAAAACAATGGGATCCCGCACACATACTTTAAGAAATTTAATGGATTTTCTTTTTAAACTGGTAATATTAGTTTTATTGCCTTGCCATTCAAAAATTGGGCTAGTTCCCAAAAATAATTTTTAGCTTTGTTAAGTTTAGTGTTCCATAGTTGTGGGATAAATCTTCCCTGATAAGTCCAATTTAGTGACATATTTATACTTATGATGTCCCCAAATTTTCAAAAATAATGAGAGGTTTCATTAATTGTTTTTGTTGAATTACTAATTTTTCAACTTATGGTTGTGTTTACATTAGGTTTCAGTAGCCCTATAAGGGCCCAATTCTTTACAATTCTATAGGAATTATTAAAGAGCACAATCTCATATGAAACATGGCATATATGCCATTTATCACTTTGTACTATGATTTTGGGACTGTATACATGGATCGATGGATTCTATGCAGATAGGTCATTCAAAAAAAGGCAAGGTTAAATTTTCAATAAATTTCCCTTCCTCCTCAGGTTTTAGAGGAAGGCAAGAATCAACGAACCCAGGAAAGTGAAAAGACTAATTAATATAAACAGGGTAGGATTTGTCCCCCCAAGTCAACAATTCTAAAAGAGGTGAATTAGTAATATAAGTCCAATATGTATAATTATGTGAAGGCGCACTACTTACTGCTGTGGTTGTCAAGGTAAGCATAGCAAAAAATAACTGTGTTAGAGTGACATTCTGCCTTTTAGAAGTTACCATCTTTTCTGCCTCTTGTGTCAGCTTCTTCAGCTTGTTTATGTCTAGGTTTCAGATGTTTGGATGGGACCCAAAGCTGGTCTCCTTTATCTGTAATGATAAGAGCAAAATCTTGACCCTATATCCTAACTTAACTTCTGCCTTTTCCCATTTATTATTATTTTAATGCTTTTAATAAACTAGTTGTCTAATATTTGTTTCTGTATTTTTGCCTGATTTTTGCCAAAAATGCTCTGCTGCTGATGTATATATGATTCTAAATAATGCTTGATATAATTATTCTCGCACGTCACCATTTCCCCCCTTTTTGTTTTTGTAGCATTGATAAATAGAGGTTTAACTGGTTAATTTTTTGTGATAAGTGTACATACATTTACATGCTTACTAAATCAGGGGACACACTGATATACTTGGTTTATTTTTGGCTAGAGTCTTAGATACAAAATAAATGTTAATATGCATATTTAGTTTAATAAGCTTATACTGACAATTAGAGTGAGAAACATAAATAACATTATTAATTAAAAGATTAAGTCAATATTGAACAAAGTTACAGAATGACAGATAAATAGAGCAATTTTATATATATATTTACCAATATTTAGCTTTTAGTTGAGAAGTGTTGGAGTAGCAACTGATACTAGGGTTTTGGTTAACTGTGTTTAGGATTAATGAACTTGATATTATAGATGCCAACTTGTGAGTATTCTGCTAATTCCTGAGGAAGGGGCCAGCCTCCTCAGGAAGGAACACAGCACTCCTTGAGCAGTACATTTTAAGGTTTATGCATCCATCCCTGGGAGAGTGGCCAGCTCCCCCAGGGAGGAATACAACACCCGTTGAAATGCACTTTACCTTTTTTAATTTGTTACAAAACATCTTTGATGTGCTTACTATTTTAATTTGCAATATGCTTCCTGAAATATCAAAAGCGTTAACTAGTAAGGCATTGGTTTGTTGATTAACAAAGTTTTCTATATGATGCTTTACTTTAGGTCTGAACAATACTTACCAAACTTTTTCTTAATACATTCAGTTTCAGGACTGTTCAAATTCAAAACAAGAGATTTATATATATACTTAATAAAACACCTTTATGTGTAACACACAAGTCATTAAATTAGTTAAGTATGCAATGTACTGTATTAAAGTTTTGATTAGTATTTAAGTATATTATACATAATTCATAACTATAGTAGATTATACAACAACAGACATCCAATGAATAAACTTTTATTTCTTAAGTGCTTAAGATTCTTAGTAGCATGATTAGAATGACCTCAATTTCTTTTTTATTTTGTATAGTTTGAGGCATAGATAAAAACAAATTAGTATTTCCTATTTGGGCTGTGGGGTAATACATTAACTTGTAACTTTAATACTTGCATTGCTTTTGTTGTTAACATTATAATTAGAATTAGGGCTGTTGCTGACAGTGTTGAATATAAACTTGATTTATTGTTGGCTATTTTACAGGAAGGGAAATATGGGCTGGCTTGACTTGTTTAAGAAAATATTAAAGAAAACTTTAGCAAGTTTTAAGACAAAGGATAGTGACATAACTGGATATTAATTTTTTGCAACAAACTAGCAATATTTGGAACTGCTGCATGTTGCAGTGGTGTTATTTTATTTTACTATATTTTACTGTTATGCACTACCCCAGCAGCCTCTAATAGCTGCTTTTTTTTTTTGTAGTTATAACTTAAAACTATGATTCATAACATTATATTTTATTTAATATTTTATTGAAACATTATTAAATTTTCAGGAATTTTATATACTTTTAAAGTATTCATATGAACTTTTTATTCATATAACTTTAATTGTTATAAAATTAGAAAATTTCTTTTATTTATACAACAATTTTAAATTCTTTATTCAACTTATATCATATGAACTTAACTGTTTTTAGTATTTTACCTTTTTTTAGGTAAAGGATCAAGTTATTTGTAACAGTTTGAAATAAAAGCTATCTTTCAGGATTTGACTTTGAGAAAGCAAGTTTAAACATTCTGTTCTTTTTAAAAGTGATAAGACCTGTTTCTCCATGGAAACGATAAGATTAAAGTACAAGAAGCTATTCTGATAAAACAGACTTTCTTTATTGCATACTGATTATTTAGGAGAAAAACTTTGTAAACTTTTACTAAAACAGACTACTGACTTGAGAAACTTTGAGAAAGAATAAAACTTCAACTTTATATTGTTATATTGTTTGACATTAAAGCTTTTAAATTTTTATAGATTTGACTGCTTAAATTTTACTTAGCTTTGACCACAAAAATTCCTTTTTTACAAGCCTTTTGCACTTTTATATTTACTCAGGTTTTAATAACTAGTTATTTTATCTTAGGATAAAATTACTTTCTTTTCTTTAATAATAAAAGCACATTCTACATACCTGTGATGGTTAGGCTAATGTGTCAACTCGGCCAAGTAGTTGTGTCCACGTCTTTGATCCAGCAAGCACTGGGCTAATTGTAATACAAGAGCATTTATGGACTTCAATCACCAGTGAATTTACTGCGTGGATGGCTGATTACATCTGCATCAATCAGAGAGATTACATTATCAATGGGTGGTGCTTTTATCCAATCAGTTGAATGACTTAAAAGTGGAAGTGATTTCAGCATTCAGAGAGAATTTCCCAGCTCGTCATTGGACAGGCAACTTCTCCCAGAAACTCATCAACGACCTTTCATCGGGCTTTCATCGGAGCCACTGGTTTGCAGCCTGCCTGCGGAACCTGGATTTGTGCATCCCCATGGTCGCGTGAGAGACTCTTTTAAAATTTCATATTATTGATAAATATCTCCTGCTGATTCTGTTTCCGAGAAAACCCTGACTAATACAGCTGGTACCGGGAGTGGTTCTTGAGGAACAGAGTCTTAAACATGGGATGTCTGAGGTGGCTCTCCACTCTAATTGGACTCACGGGTACTAATGACTCCCTTTCCAATAATGAGGTTGCTAACAGTCCATGGCGTGAGCTGGCAATAGAGATACGCAAAATAGCATCATTGGATTCCCCTACTTCCATACTTATAAGAAGCAAGGATCTGGGTGAGAGTGTTTTCAACACTTTAACAGAATTTTGTGGAGTAAAAAAATATAATGATGTTGGCTGGCTCCTCCTAGATACTCTGGATACAGTTACAAAAGAAAGGGATGAGCTAAAGTCTTCAAATTTGAAATTTAAATGCCGCATGAATGATATGAAAGTTTCTACGTGTGCCTTGAAAGAAAATCTTGTCTCCTGTAGCCACAGACTTGAGATATCTGAGAATCAAACCCAGTCTCTCATTGTACGAGTAGCAGAATTACAGAGGAAACTAAAATCTCAACCTCGCAGGGTTTCTGCAATTAAAGTGAAGGCATTGATTGGAAAGGAGTGGAACCCCGAGGATTGGGACGGAGACATATGGGATGATGATAATATTGGTGGGGACATTGGAACCCTAAATTCTGCTGAGACTTTACCAGATAAACCTGTGATGGCCTGCCCTGTGGAGACCACACCTTCTCAACCTTGAATCATCCAGCCTCCAGCCTGCCCCAGGGAGTCTGGAATTCCTTCCAGCCCTGAGGTGGGTACAAGCCAAATGGAAGCCTGCATTGCCCAGCCTCTGGCCTGCCTCAGGGAGTCTGGACCTCCTCCCAGCCACGAGGCAGCTACCAACCAATCTCCAGCATGCATGGTCCAACTTCCAGTCTGCCCTGAGGAATCTGTCTTCCAACCCCTGCCTGAAGAGAATAATCCTGTCTCACCAGAAGAAAATGCAAAGGAATGCCCTCAGGTCAGTAGCCTGCAAGACATCTCTAATCCTTCTCCTTACCCAGACCCCCCACCCCTCTTGTCTTCTAGACCCATTACTAGATTAAAATCACAACAATCCCCCAAAGGTGAAATACAAAGTATGACCCAGGAGGAAGTACGCTATACTCTCAAAGAACAGCATGAGTTTTCCAACTTATATAGACAGAAATCAGGGGAATATGTGTGGGAATAGATACTAAGGGTATGGGATAATGGTGGAAGGAATATAAAGTTGGATCAGGCTGAATTTATTGATATGGGCCCACTAAGCAGAAATCTGGATTCAACGCTGTAGCTCGAGGGGTTAGAAAGGGCTCTAACAGTTTGTTTGGGTGGCTGACTGAAGCATGGACCAAACGATGACCTAGCATGTCTGATGTTGAGATGCCTGATTTGCCGTGGCATACAGTAGATGAGGGGATTCAAAGGCTTAGAGAGATTGGAATGCTAGAATGGATTTACCACTTGAGACCTGCCCACCCACCCCAGGAATGTCCAGAGGACACACCTTTAACCAGGACTGTGAGGAATAAATTTGTAAGACTAACTCCATCTTCTCTGAAGAGCTCTGTGGTTGCTCTTCTCTGAAGTCCAGATATTACTGTGGGGGGGCTGTAATGGAATTGGAATCCTTAAATATTATGGGGATGATCGGATCAAGGCCCGGTAAAAGTCAAGTATCTGCAGTTGATCGCCAAAGCCAGGGTAGGCGTGGCTACCGCAATGAAAGACAGATTCAAAACAGCACACAGAATAGTCTGAGTCGCATGGAGTTATGGCGTTGGTTAATAGATCATGGGGTACCCAAAAGTGAAATACATGGGCAATCTACTAAATTTCTTCTGGATCTGTATAAGCAGAAGAGTTCTAGGTCAAGTGAACAAAATCCTAACTCTAATTACAGACGCAGAGAATCACGGCCCCTTAATCAGTTCCCAGACTTGAGACAGTTTACAGACCCAGAGCCCCTTGAATGAGGGGAAGGCCAGGTCCCCTTGGGGAAGGATCCTGTTAAACTGCCAAAAATTTATACAGTTAATCTTCCTCCCATCTTTCCCCAGGGAGACCTACGGCCTTTTGCCAGAGTAACAGTGCATTGGGGAAAAGGAAATGATCAGACATTTCGGGGATTATTAGACACTGGCTCAGAAGTCACATTAATTCCAGGAGACCCAAAACATCACTGTGGTCCACCAGTCAGAGTAGGGGCTTATGGAGGTCAGGTGATTGATGAAGTTTTAGCTGAGGTCCGTCTCACAGTGGGTCCAGTGGGTCCCCGGACCCATTCTGTGGTTATTTCTCCAGGATGTCGAGTTTAAGAGTGACTATCATCCAAGGACTTGCACCCTGTTCTGAAGGGAATTAATGCGTTTCCAGTTGTACGCAGGGGAGTTGAACATTGTTAGGCGGAAATATATATGTATACTTGTCTGTTATTGTTTTTACTTAGAGACTAAGTATGGTTTAGAGTAATGTGTATGATTGCTGAGTTGACAAGGGGTGGACTGTGATGGTTAGGCTAATGTGTCAACTCGGCCGAGTAGTTGTGTCTACGTCTTTGTTCCAGCAAGCACTGGGCTAATTGTAATACAAGAGCATTTATGGACTTCAATCACCAGTGAGTTTACTGCGTAGATGGCTGATTACATCTGCATCAATCAGGGAGATTACATTATCAATGGGTGGTGCTTTTATCCAATCAGTTGAATGACTTAAAAGTGGAAGTGATTTCAACATTCAGAGAGAATTTCCCAGCTCATCGTTGGACAGGCAACTTCTCCCAGAAACTCATCAACGACCTTTCATCGGGCTTTCATCGGAGCCCCTGGTTTGCAGCCTGCCTGTGGAACCTGGACTTGTGCATCCCCACGATCACGTGAGAGACTCTTTTAAAATTTCATATTATTGATAGATATCTCCTGCTGCTTCTGTTTCCGGAGAGAACCCTGACTAATACAATACCTTTCATACTTAAGTCACCACAATGATTTTGGAAACTATTTCCAAACAAACTTCTGACAACATATAATTACCATCAACATTAAACAAATTTGTTACAATAATGATTTAATTTGAGTATAACTATTTTTATCATTTTAAACTAATATCCATATTTATTTATTAATATAAGCACTTATATAATTTTTGGCCATTTGAATAGAGCTCTTATAATAATCTTTATTTATCAATTTAATATTACCATCCAGAGGTATCAAAATATACACTGACACTGAACAAACAGACAAATACAAAAAGAATTATGACACACTAACAGAAACATAAAGCTTACTAATTTGACTCATAATTTTCATTCCTCTGGTATGGCTGTCTTCAAGCCCTTCATCATTTCACATCTTTGATTTTACTGTTTTTAAGATTTTTTTCTGGAATCTGTGTTACCTGTAATATATAAGCTTGTTTTTTGAAACAATTTTGTTCATAATTAGCAACCAGCCAGGACAACTTAAACAGCATAAATACAGTCAAGCTCTAATTTGGCAGTTTATGCAGATATTTAACATGTATATTTTGAATTACTACTCTTTAGGAGTACACTTAGGCTCAAAGTTCAGATTTCTGGGATAGGCCCTTTAATTCCTATTCTTAATTTTGGGTATACTCAGTGAAGGGGTAATAAACTTAGTTTCAGCTGAGGAAGGATCGACAGCTATACTGCTTTTGGTAACTGCCTTAAGTTCTGTTATAGGCTGGAGTGAACTGCTCCGTTGCTGACTGGGTAGATTTGAGCAAGCCTGGGAAATGTGCTCATATTGTTTGTCTGAGGGCCTTGAGCAAGGCCCACTTGGAAGTTTCCCAACTTATTAATGAGACTGCCATTTTTATGATATTTAGAATGGCATTCCTTGGCCCAGTGTAATCCTTTTTGGCATTTCGGACACACACGAGTTGGTATTGATTTATTATTGCCGTTAGATGGAGCTTTTGCACTAGTTTTAGCTTGGCAATCTGTTTTCATCTGACCTGGTTTCCCACATTTAAAGCAATTTAAATTATTAATCATAGGACTACGTCCCTTTAGAGCAGTTGCAAAAAGGTTCATGTTATAGGTATTAGGCCCAATGTTTTGGCACATTTTTATATAATTCTGTAAAGTACTTCCATTTGCCTTTATCGGACATGAAGCCTTTGTACACTCACTGTTTGCATTATCAAAAGCCAATATTAGAATAAGCATTTCTTTAAGATCAGATTGAGTTACTATCTCGTTGACTACATCTGCCAGCCTTGGGGGCTCAGGAGGCGGTGGCATAGGCCATTCCTCAACCTCCTCAGAAATTAACTCCTTATGTCCTGGATAATCCACAGGGATTGGAGAGGTAGACATGTCAACTTTTTCAGGACCTGAATCTTGCAGCAAGTCCTCCTCATTCTGGAAAGGTCATATAGCCAGAGCAATTTGCTGATAAGCAGCCCACACATCATCCGAGACCATTTCTCCACGCTGATGAGCTTGTCTAAGAGCCTTCCCCACATCCTGCCAAACCTTAGGATTTAATTGGTTTCGTTTTGAAGGAAAAAACCAATAACAATGCTGCTGTATCAAGCGTAACAGGTCCCATATGACATGTTCTTTAGTCCTCACCCCTGAACTATGCAGAAGGGATTTTAAAATTCCTGCATACTCATCAACCTGTGATGGGGAATTACCCATGATCTCTGCTTCTCCCGACGTCTCTGCATACCAACTACGCAGTACTTAAACCTCCGTTAGGTCAACAAGATTCCCCCACTCACCTCGAGCCCCATGTTGGGCGCCAATATGTTGTTATCAGTGTGAGGTGCAAAAGGAAGAGTCAGACAAGTTGATGTAGTTGAAGCAGAGGCTGCAGCTCACTCATGCAGAACAGCCCTGAGGTTACTGTGACCCTCTCTTTTATTCAGCTTACAGCTTACAGCAGTGTTTAATGTTTTCAGCTTGGTGCGTGAGAGCGCTAGCTGTTTGTGAGTTCCCAGACAGTCTTTCTTGAGGATTCAGACAATAACATCTGTGTGAACTCACTCCGCTCTGCCTCCTCCCACTGATATCTGCACCATGCAGTGTCCTTGGAGACATTTACTAATGTTTCTCTGCCAGCAAGCATGCCTTTTTTTTTTTTTTTTTTTTAAAGATTTTATTTATTTATTCATTTATCCCCCCCTTGCTGCTTGTGCTCGCTGGGTCAGCTAACCACGCCGTGCGGGCTGGCTTTGCCTTCACCAGGAGGCCCCAGGAACCGAACCCGGGGCCTCCCATATGGAAACGGGAGCCCTACTGATTGAGCCACAGCCGCTTCCCGCAAGCATGCTTTTTAAATGCTTAACCCTTTATGCTCTGGCTCTCAGCATCTTCTCCAACATGTATGGAATATTTTAAGTCCACTATTGAGACCTACTTTAAAAAACAAATGATTCCTTTTAAAATATGACTGTTCATTGACAATGCACGTGGTCACCCAAGCACTCTGATGGAGATGTACAATGAGATTAATGTTGTTTTCATGCCTTCAAACACAACCATTCTGCAGTCCATGGATCAAGAAGCCATTTTGACTTTCAAGTCTTATGCTTTAAGAAATACATTTCATAAGGCTACAGCTGCCATAGATAGAGAGTCCTCTGAAGGAGCCGGGCAAAGTCAACTGAAAAACCTTCTGGAAAGGATTCACCATTCTAGATGTCATGAAGAATATTTGTGATTCACGGGAGGAGGTCAAATATCAACATGAACAGAAGTTTGGAAGAAGCTGATTCCAACCCTCATGGATGACTTTGAGGGATCCAAGACTTCAGTGGAGGAAGTAACAGCAGATGTGGTAGAAATGGTAAGGGAACTAGAATTAGAAGTGAATCCTGAAGATGTGACTAACTGCTGCAATCTCATGATAAAACTGGAATGGACGAGGAGTTGCTTCTTATGGATGAAAGTGGTTTCTTGAGATGGAATCTACTCCTGGCGAAGATGCTGTGAACACGGTTGAAATGACTGCAAAAAGAATTGAGAATATTACATCAGCTTAGTTGATAAAGCTGAAAGAAGTTCTGCTGTGAGTAAAATGCTGTCAAACAGCATTGCATGCTACAGAGAAATATTTCATGAAAGAAGGAGTCAATCAATGCAGCAAACTTCATTGTTGTCTTATTTTAAGAAATTTCCACAATGATCCCAACTTCAGCAACCCCCACCCTGATCAGTCAGCAGCCATCAACATGGAGGGAAGACCCTCCACCAGCAAAAAAAGATTATGACTCACTGAAGGCTCAGCTGATGGTTAGCATTCTTTAACAATCAAGTTTTTAAAATTCAATTCAACACATTATTAATATTTTGGTCAGAGAAGTTGCAGGTGTACAGGAATCATGCATAAATTATATAAAATACAGGGGCCCTATGTGCCAGCCTATTATTAACACCTTGCTGTTAAGTGTGATATATTTGTTATAATTAAAGTATTTTTAATTAAGATATGTACATAGTTTTTTAGACATAATGTTATTGCACACATAAGAGGCTACAGTATAGGGTCAACATAACTTTTATATGCACTGGGAAACAAACAAACAAAAAAAAATTCATGTGACTTTCTTTATTGCAGTGATCTGGACCCAAACCTGCAAGGTGTGCCTGTAGTGTTGAAAGGATTATTCAGCAAGGATAATGGAACAACCAACTATCAATTTAAAGAAAATCAGAGCTCTTTGCCCCATCTACCACAAGAAGACCATTCTCAGCAACCAGACTGTCGACATTCCAGAAAATGTTGACATCATGTGAAGAGATGACAAGTTATCGTGAAGGGCCCCAGAGGAACCTGCAGGGCACTTCAGTCACATCAATGTAGAACCCAGTCTACTTGGGAAGAAAAAGAAGAGGCTTTGGGTTGACAAATGGTGGGGAAATAGGAAGGAGCTCACTACCGCTGGCACTCTCTGTAGTCACGTACAGAATATGATCAAGGATGTCACACTGGGCTTCCGTTACAAGATGAGGTCTTTTCTGCTCATTAACATTGTTACTCAGGAGAATGGGTCTCTGGTTGATAGCCAAAACTTCCTGGGTGAAAAATAAACTTGCAGGGTTTGGATTAGGGCAGGTGTTGCTTGTTTGTTATCTCAGGCCCAGAAGGATGAATTAATTCTTGAAGGAGATGATATTGAACTTGTATCAAATTCAGCTGCTTTGATTCAACAAGCCACAATAGTTAAAAACAAGGATATAAGAAAATTTGGGGTTGGAATCTATGTCTCTGAAAAAAAGAACAGTTCAGCAGGCTAATGAATAAAATCTAAGGATTGTGATATTTTAAAGATGCAAATAAATATCACCTATTTGTAATATTTTAAAGATGCAATAAAATTCATCTGTAACTTGGAAAAAAAAAAGGAAATTAGAACTTTTTACCAACCTTATACAATGCACTGAAAGAAATTTCATATACAGTAGATAAACGATTCAAGTGTAAAAAAATAAGCCATCAATGTTCTTTAAAAAAAGATGCATCTTTGAGTGGTGCTATAGCAGGACATAAAGACCAGAAACCAGAAAAGGAAAAAGTTTAGCCAATTTACCACTTAAAAATTGTAAACATCTGAATAGGAACAGACACCATAAATTATATTAAAGATAAATGAAGATGTCAGATTGGGAGAAAATATTTGCAATCCAATAAAGTTTTAATATCTATGATATATAAAGAGATACTATAACTCAACAATAAAAAGACAAATGACCTGGTTAAAAAATGGGCAAAAGACAATCTCCAAGGGAGCAGCAATAGTCCTCTGAGTGTAGGGA
>JAKSZT010054462.1:21525053-21594485 GCA_026826555.1 Tolypeutes matacus | reverse complement strand
GGGCCTCCTGGTGAAGGCAGAGCCCGCCTGCACGGCGTGGTTGGCTGGCCCAGCGAGCACAAGCAGCAAGGGGGGGATAAATGAATAAATAAATAAAATCTTAAAAAAAAAAAAAAAAAAAAAACTACAATGAAATATCATTTCACACCTTAGAATGGCCACTATTAAAAAGACAGAAAACTGTAAGTGTTGGAGAAGATGTGGAGCGATAGGAACACTTATTCATTGTTGGTGGGAATATAGAATGGTACAGCCACTGTGGAGGACTTTTTGGCAGTTCCTAAGGAAGTTGAATATAGTCTTGCCATGTGACCAGATAATACCAATACTGGTATATACCTAGAAGAACTGAGAGCAGTGACACAAACAGACATCTGCACAGTGATGTTCCTAGCGGCATTGTTTACAATTGCCAAAAGATGGAAACAATTCAGGTTTGTTTCCATGTCAATTGATGAATGGATAAACTGTGGTGTATACACATGATGGACTATTTTGCAGCTATAAGAAGAAATGAAGTCATGAGGCATATGGCAACATGGATGAACCTGGAGGACATTATGTTGAGTAAAGCAAGCCAGACACAAAAGGACAAATACTGTATGATTGTGCTATTATGTACTAAATATATTGTGTAAACTCATGGAGTTAATAATTAAAATGCAGGTCGCCAGAAAATAGAATGAAGGTAGAGAATGGAAAGCTGAGGCTTAATCTGTGCAGGACTGGTAAAAAGGTTGTTTGTAAATCTTTGGAAATGAACAGAAATAGTGAAAGCACATCATAGTGTTTATAAGGAGCAGAGCCATTATATGGGTATGACAGTGATTGAAGGAGAAAGTCTAAGGACAAGTATATTACTAGAAGGAAAGCTAAAAATAACATGGAACTATATAACATAGTGAAACTTCATGTGAAATACAAATGTGGGTAATATATAAGACTTTTTTTTACAAAATACAAATAAACTAGAGAGACGGAAACAGAGGTGATGAGTTGGGGTTTTTTGTCTGTTTTTATTATTATTATTATTGGAATAAAGAAAATGCTCTAATAATGATTGAAGGGATGAATGCACAACTGTGATTATTCTGAACACCATTTATTGTACACCTTGGAATGGATTTATGCATCAATAAAATTGGTTTGTTAAAAAAAAGAGACTACGGAGGTATAGCAAGCAATTTCAACGTGTGGATCATATGTAGATCTTAACTCATGCAAACTGTTATTTTTAGAAAGCACATTTATGAGATAGTTGGGAAATTTGAACTCTGACTGGATATTTAATATCAAGGAATTATTGTTAATTTGTTAAGATATGATAATGTTATTGTGTTTATGATTTTTCCCAAATTCTTATCATTTGTATATATAAACAGAACTATTTACAGGTGAAATTATATGATATTTTGGATTTGCTTTGCAGTAATGTTGAGGAGTAAGGGTATTGATAAAACAAGATTGGCTCTGTGTTGATAATTTAAAGCTACATGATGGATAGATACATGAGGAGTTCATTATATGATTCCATCTACTTTTGTACATATTTTCATTTGCCCATAGATGAAAATAGTTAAGTTGAAAAAAATATATGCATCTCTGTGATGTTTTAGCAGGACATAAAGACCAGAAACCAGAAAAGGAAGAAGTTTAATCAACTTATCACTTAAAAATTGTAAACATCTGAATGGTAATAGATACCATAAATTACATTAAAGATAAATGAAAAAGTCATATTGGAAGGAAATACTTGCAAATCACACATCTGACAAAGGACTTGCATCCCAAATATAATAAAGAACACTCTAAACCCAACAGTAAGAAAAGAAGTACAAATGTCTCCAGTTATTCTCAAATGTTCCTTGGGGGTGTGGTGGTTTGAAGTTGTATGTTCCCCAGAAAAAAACATGTTCTTAAATTTAATCCATTCCTGTGGGTGTGAACACATTGTAAATAGGACCTTTTCATGAGGCTACTTCAGTTAAGGTGTGTTGACCTCAATCAGAATGGGTCTTAATCCTATTACTGGAGTAATAGGATTTATAAACAGAATGAATTCAGAGAGAGAAAGCCACAGAAAGCAAGAAGCTGAATTGGAACCAAGAAGGCTGAAACGGAGAAGGAATAGACCAGACGATGCCGCCATGTGCCTAGCCAAGTTAAGGACCAAGGGTCACCAGCAGCCAGCCCCAGAATTCCATCACCTTGGGGAGAAGGCATCTCTTTGATGATGCCTTGATTTGACATTTTCCCAGCCTCAAAACCATAGGCTAATAAAGTCCCATAGCCAACAAATCACATGGTTGCTTAGGCAACCTGGGAAACTAAAACAGGGCAGGGCAAAATCACTGAATTAGAAAAATGAGCAAAAGACTTGAACAGTCCCTGCACTAGGTCCATCAGTCCCTTCTATTCAAACCTATATGTGGTACTGGAGTTTGTAGGTGTACTTCCAGAGACTGGAGCCTTTGTCCTACCCATGTGCCAGCTGTGCCTGGAATCTTGGTGGAGCTGCTACTTCTACTCTACAGCTCAGTGGACTCACCCAAGTCACCTGTGAGGAGACGATGATGGACAACAGCCATCCTAGGGAATGGAGAGAGCCTGCAGCTGCAGACAGGATAATCCCATCTACCGTATCCATGGGATATAAGCCCACTTGGAGATGGAGTGGACACCACCATCCCAGACTCCTCAGGATTGGGGGAAGAGCTATGGACTAGAGTGGACTTAATGGTATTCTGTTGTAGACATATTGTGATTCAAGCAATGGAAGAAATTATAACAGTGAGGTGGAGCCAGTGGCCACTGGACGCTTTTGGGGCAGGGAAGGGAAAAGCAGTTGTAATACAGGGGCTTTTTCAGGACTTGGGAATTATCCTGAGTGACATTACAATGACAGATACAGGCCATTTTACATCAGCATATACCATGCTGAACTGTGTGGGAGAGAGTGTGGTTTACGATGTGAACTATGGTCCATGCTTAGTGGCAAAACCCCAGGATGTGTATATCCATTGCAGGTGATGTGCCACACTAATGAAAGATGTTTATGTGGGATGTTATCGGAGGTGTGGAAGGTGGGGAACGTGGGAATCCCTATAATTTTTTGTGTAACATTTATGTAATCTAAGCATCTTTTAAAATATATTTTAAAAAAATAAAAAAATTTATGTAAGCAAATGCACATATATGCATATATATTTATATATCATTTTACAAATACTGGTTTGTATTGTGAAAAGTTTTATTTTTACCCACAATAATAATAAAAAAAAAAGAAAGAAAAAATACTTGAACAGGCACTATCCCAAATATATATCCCAAATATATATTTATATATTTATGGACTGAAAATAAATATATAAAAAAGGATGTCCAATATCATTAGCCATTAGGGAAATGGGAATTGAAACTACTATGAGACATCACCATGTACCTCTGAGAATGGCTTAAATAAAAAACCTTGGCAATTCCAAGTGCTGGTGAGGATGTAGAACCACTAGAAAGAACTCTCATTCATTGCTGGTGGGAATGTAAAATGTATAGCCACTCTGCAAAATAGTTTAACTTTACCAGTTTCTTGGAGAGTTAAACATACACTTATCATATGGCCCAGCAATCATGCTTGGTGTATTTATCACAAAGAAATGAAAAGTTATGTTTATACAAGAAACTGTACATGAATATTCATTGAGGCTTTCATTTTAATAGCCAGGAACCAGAAACAACCCTGATGCTCTTCAAAGGGTGAATGGTTAAAAACAATCAAACAAACAAACAAAAAACCCTGTGGCACCTCCATATAATGGGACATTACTCAACAATAAAAAGTAACAAACTATTAATTTACTCAACAATTCCAATCGCTCTCAAGGAAGGAAAAAACCCAACCTCAAAGGGTCACCTGCTGTAGGAGTCCTTTTACATAACAGTCTCTAAGTGAGGATTATTGTGCAGGAGACCAGATCAGTGGTTGCCAGGAGTTAGGATCAGATGGAACTGTGTGGCTACTGAAGAGCAGAAGAGAGAGAGAGTTGCCTTGTGGTGACAAAACAGTTCTGTATCCTAATTTGGTGATGATTCCTCGAATCTGCACACGTGATAAAATTTCATAGAGTGGAGGTGGACACTGGACTGGTGAAATCCAAGTAAGTTTCACAATTTACTTACTCGTATTGTACAATGTCCATTTCCCGGTTTGGGTGAAGTACTATAGTTGTGTAAGATACAGTTGTTGGGGGAACCTGAGTAAAGGGTACACAGGAACTCTGTACTGTTTTTTGCAATTTCTCATGTGTCTTAAACGATTTCAAAATTAAAAGTTATAATTCCCACAGCCAACATCATACTCAATGGGGAAAGGTTGAAAGCTTTCCCTCTAAGATCGGGAACAAGACAAGGATGCCCACTGTCACCATTGTTATTCAATATTGTACTAGAAGTTCTAGCTAGGGCAATTAGACAAGAAAAAAAAAAAATTAAAGGCATCCAAATAGGAAGAGGAAGTAAAACTCTTACTGTTTGAGGATGACATGATCCTGTACTTAGAAAATCCTGAAGTATCCAAGACAAAGCTACTTGAGCTAATAAATGAGTTCAGCAAAGTGGCAGGATACAAGATCAACATGCAAAAATCAGTAATGTTTTTGTACACTAGTACTGAACAAGCTGAGGAGGAAATCAGGGGGAAAATTCCATTTTCAATAGCAACAAAAAGACTCAAATACCTAGGAGTTAATTTAACCAAAGAAGTATAGGACCTATATGCAGAAAACTACAAAACAATGCTAAAAGAAATTTAAAAAGACCTAAACAAATGGAAAGACATTCCGTGTTCATGGATTGGAAGAATAAATATGATGAAGTTGTCAATCTTACCCAAACTGATTTATAGATTTAATGCAACACCAATCAAAATCTCAACAGCTTACTTTACAGAATTAGAGAAGGCAATTACCAAATTCATCTGGAAGGGTAAGTGCACTCGAATAGCCAAAAGCATTCTAAAAAAAGAAGAGCAATGTGAGAGGAATTTTTTTCTTTTCTTTTTATTTATTATTTCCTTCCTTTTTTATTGTGTGTGTGTTTTGGGGGCTAACAATTAATCCAGGAAGAAATAACTCTTTCTAGCAAATTACCCTTTACATTAGAGACAATGAAAAGGGAATTTCAAAGGAGTCCTCCTGCTCACTAAGTAGAAGAAAATCAGGGCTTTTGAGCCTTGCTCCTTGCACTTATCTGAGTGCTTTTTTGGGCCAAGGCTGGGCTTGAATCGGTAAAAGCTAACTGTGGCCAGGATGATTTAGGCATGTTCTCCAGAAATGCTTCCTGGGTGCAGTGGGGATCCACAGTCCAGCTTCTTAACCTCCTTTGCTAAGATGTCTCAACTCATTCATTAGGTTCAAGCAATATATGCTCATCTGGGGCCACTGCCTCCCTCCCTACCCTCACCCCCAACCTGACTACCTCCGGTAGCAGAGACCTAGGGGGCATTCAAACAGAATAGAAAAATGCCATGGGACTCTCAAAGAGCCATTGATGACATGGAGAAAGGCACCGATGTGCAAGGCCAGGCCATGCATGTCAGCACTGGGTGTTATGAGTCATTGAATCTCAGAAGACACCTGGCTGACCCAGCTTATTAAAGCCATCTTCCAATGTATGGCAGGGGAAGCACAGAGAGATTGAGAAGTGATGATATTTTTGTCTTTTTGTTTTTTTATTATTATTGAAATAATGAAAATACTCTAATAATGATTGAAGTGATCAATGCATAACTATGTGATTATACCAAATACCACTGATTATTCGCTTTGGATGGACTGAATGTTTTATTAATATGTATCAATAAAATTGATTTGTTTAAAAAAAAAAAAAAAAGCTGGCTTCCACTCAGCCTCACACACACCAGTCAGTTGAATAGAAGTGAGTCTAATTAGGCCAGGAGGTCGTGGAGTTTGTTGAGTTGAGGTAATAGGGCCTGGCCTCCTCTTCCCTTTGTTTCCTTGGAGGAAGGCTTGCCCCCAGCTCCTGATGGCTGGGAGGAACAGCAGGGCACCCTGGTTTGTGTGGAGTGCAATGCTTCTGCTTTGCTCATCTGCCCTGAATACTTACTGTAGGTGGTAATGTGAAGGAGAGGAGATGGAGGGGACAGAAGGAGTTGGACTAACAGAGTTGTGGTTACACAGGGCCCTGGAAATGGACTGGAGTAGGAAACCAAGAAAAACGTGTTTGAATAGCTCAAGGTTTATATTTCATTAAACTAAGAAGAGGAGTTTCTCAGCTAGGCTAGCTAGTAGAAGGGAAAGAAGTGAAATTCCAGAGGATGGGTGCCTTACATGTACTCTCCCATTTAATCCTTAGAGTAGCCTTGTGAAATAGGAAGTTTTGGGGCCCTTTTAACAGTAAAGAAATAGGCTGTACGAGGTCATCAAAGAAATAAGAAGTTGACTAGCCTTATGAGTCTTGGCTCTTGAAATTGAAGCTCAGCCTATTGTAAAGGGGTGCCTTAAGGGTTGCCTCTGAGAGTCTCCTTGTTGCTCAAATGTGGCCTCTCTCTAAGCCAAACTCAGCATATGAGTGCATTACCTTCCTCCCAGTATGGGACATGACTCCCAGGGATGAGCCTCCCTGGCAACAAGGGATTACTAACAAGTGCCAACAGGCAATACGACTGGAAAAAGACCTCGAATAAAAGGGGGAAAAGGTAAAGACAAATGAGTTCATATGGCTAAGAGACTTCGAAGTGAGTCAGGATGTCATCCCAGAGGTAATGTTTATGCACATCTCAATAGGACCTCATAGGCTTCCAATGTGGATACACCCCAAACAGAAGGGCTCCTGAGGGCTCTGGAAACACCCAGGTCCTATATCAGGGCTGATAGCCCCAGAGTCTTGCGCCTTATCAGTGGGCCCTACTTTGGAATCCTTGCTCCTGAGAATGACAGAGTTGGACCCAAATATGTCTTCCCTGCACATGGTCCATCTGTCCCTTCTATTCAAACCTATATGTGTTGCCGGAGTTTGTGTTACTTCCAGAGACCATAGTCTTTGGGCTGTCCATGTGCCAGCTAGGCCTGTAATCTCGGTGGAGCTACAACTCCTACCCTACAGCTCAATGGACTCACCCTGGACACCTGGTGGGGAAATCATGATGGACAACAGCCATCCCAGGGAATGGAGAGAGTCTACAGCTGCAGGCGGGATAATCCCATCCATCTTATCCATGAGATATAAGCCCCCTCTCATTTGGAGGTGAAGTGGACATCACCATCTCAGACTTCTCAGGATTGGGGGAAGAGCTATGGACTAGAGTGGACTTACTGGTATTCTGTTATAGACATATTGTGATTCACGCAGTGGAAGTAATTACAACATTAATGTGGAGCCAGGGGCCACTGGATGCTTTAGGGGCAGGGATAGGGAAAACAGTTGTAATACAGGGGCTTTTTCGGGACTGGGGAATTATCCTGAGTGACATTACAACGACAGATATAGGCCATTTTATATCATCATATAACATGCAGAACTGTGTGGGAAAGAGTGTGGTCTACAATGTGAACTATGGTCCATGCTTAGTGGCAAAGCCCCAAGATATGTGTATCTATTGCAGGTGATGTGCCACACTAATGAAAGATGTTTATGTGGGAGGTTGTGGGAGGTGTGGGAGGTGGCGCACATGGGAATCCCTACAATTTTTTGTGTAACATTTATGTAATCTAAGTATCTTTTAAAAAATAAAAAATAAAATTATAAAAGAAAAAATAAGAAGCAAAACTGGAATTCACTTAGATGCTGATGTATGTTCCTTCATTCCTGCCCCAGCAGCTGCCAACTCTGAAAGCAGCTAAACTCCTAGGAAGGAAATCATCACGTCTTTATAGGATTAATGTATCTGGTTCTGGCTTCTAAAGCTATTAGTTCGTTAAAGTGTGTGGCTGGTGAGAGAAGCCTAGAGTTTTATCCCTTCTGGAGGCAGACTTTGTCCTTTCTTTTCTCCTGCTCCCCAATCTACACCACTCACTAATTGTAGTATTTGCATCAAGCAGTTCTATATCAGTTCAGGAAAACATTAAAGCTGGCTTCTGCCCCACCCCCCTCCCACACCTGAACATGATACTAAGAAAGAAGTTGATTATGGCTTCCCTACTGGAGAGAAGCTGGGGAAGGAAGGCTATTCAGGAGTCATAGAGCGGTCAGCCATCACGAAGCTGAGCTCAGCCATTAGGAAATAAACTACTAACCTACTAGCCTGCCCCTGAAAAACAAACAAACAAAAAAAAAAAAAAAAACTGTGGGCTTACATTCTTATTTATTTTCCATTCTTTTTTCAAGTCAGCCCATGGAAAATCCTCTCTGTGGCCTTGATGGCAGGGGACTTGGCCTCCCAGGAGCAGGAACACCGGAGCACTAGGTGCCTCTTTTCACAAAGCCAGCTTGCCCTTGTGCCTTCCTGTAGCATCCATTGCTTATATAAGCTCCAGGGAGACCACAGTGGTAGTGGTGATGGGGTGGGGGAGTGGGGGGAGTTTGGGTACAAGGAAAGAATGATCAAAAGGCCCAAGGGTGGGGACTAAGGTAGAATCAAGACAGTTCTCTTTGAGAATTGGAAGGGCTCTAGTTAACAGCAATATTGTAATATTTTTGTAACATAGGCAAAGAAGGTAAAATATCAATTCTAAAAGTAAGAAAAAGAATATGGGATTTAGTTTTATGTGACGTGAATATGATCAAACATTTTTTTTTTTTTCCGTTTTCTTCATTAACAAGGAGAACTTGTTTTGCCATTTAACCAGTCTGTGCTCATTTATTCATCTTTTGGAATACAGGAGAAACAATTGAGTTTGTTTTTAGGATTAAATAAGAAAAATGAGTCTGGACATGATTTTTTAAAGTAATGCTTCCATAATTTGTAAAGCTGCCTTTGTCTGTTGTTTTATTTTAGTTTATTTTATTTATTTATTTATTTTGAATTCTTAGGTGTGGCTGATTTTATTTCAATAGAAGAGATGCTCAGGATAGGGATTGCTGACCAGAAGAGATATTTTACATTTTATATTTGTATTTATAAATTTCTTTTAAAATGTACCTTAACTTTTTTTTTACTTTATTTTGTACATTTAATAATTGAAAATGTAAACAATTAAAAACTAAAAAGTAAACACAGATGAATAAATATATACATTTCTCAATTAAATGTAATGGATACATTTAAATTTTTTTAAAATCAAACAATATGTTACACAATATATTTGGTTCATAGTATGTTGTTTTATTTTTGAAGTTGAAATAAAGTTAAAGAGAGAGAGAGCACATGCTATAGGGAGGAGCCGGAAGCTGGAAGACAAATGAACTTGGAAGAGAAAGGAAAGGACATCCCTGTGAGATGGGAAAGCCAAGAAATCCAAGGATTGGCAGCCAGTCAGAACACTACCAACCTAGGAGGAAGCAAGCACTTCAGCCTCCGAAACTGAAAGACAATAAATTCCTGTTGTTTAAGCCAAAAACAAAAACAAAAAAGGGGTGGAGGGGCATGGGTATTTGCTATGACATTTCGATGTCAAATTCTTATTGATCTGGATCACAGTTCTCTGATTTCAGACGGTATTAATTACCTATTGCTATAGTACCAAATTATTGCAAAACTTAGCAGCTGAAAACAACAATGAACATTTCTTGTCTGGCACAGGAATTCAGGAGTGGCTTGGCTGGGTGCTTCTGGCTCAGGCTTTCTCATGAGTCCAGGGATGCTGTCATCTCAGGGCTTGCCTGGGGCTGGGCAATCTGCTCCCTGAGTGACTCGTTCATGGGCTCTCACACTGAGGCCTCAGTTCCCCACGTGGGCCTCTCCACAAAGCTGCTTGTGCACCCTCATGACGTGACACCTGGCTTCCCTGAGAGTAACACAAGAGTTCAAAAAGGAAGCTGCCATATCATTTTAAGATTTATTTTATTTATTTCTTTCCTCCCCCATTGTTTGGGCTTGCTAGTTGTGTGCTCATCTTCTTTTTAGGAGGCACCAGGAACCGAACCAGGACCTCCTATGTGGTAGGCGGGTGCCCAAGTGCTTGAGTCACATCTGCCTTCCTCTGCCATATCTTTTATGATCTAGGTTTGGAAGTTACCTGCCTTATACACCACCACTTCCACAATATTCTATTAGTTCCCACAGACCAGCCCTAATTTAAAGGCACTACAGAATGCTGTGCTTCCTAGTAGGAAGCAATTTGGGGGGCTCTTTTTGGAGGCTGCCTACCACAGGAACCAAATGGCTTAAAAGAGTGTAAGAGAAGAATGTATAAATTGGCAAAATATTATCTCCATCATGCTATAGAGTTGCATGGTTGAAAATGGGGGTAGTTGGACTTGGATTCAAATCCTTGGTATGGCATCAACAGGAATTATTCTTGCCAAAAAACGTTTAATCTAAACCTAATAAAGCTTTTGGACCTAACATCCAGTTTCTAGTAAATACAGGGGTTAGAAAAACAAGTTAAGTGCTCCTATAAATAAATAACCATACAAATGCTGAATTTTACAAGGAAACTGGTCTGGATACATCAAAAAGTCAGTGTCATGGGGGATAAAAAGTGGAGGAGCTTTTCTAGAGAAAAGAAACCAAAAAGTCCTAATAGCCAAAAGTAATGCACGCACCTAATTGGAACCTGCTTCAAAAAATAATAAAACTGGCAATGGATGTAGGCCATTTTAAATCAGCACACACCACTCAGAACTGAGTGGGAGAGACTGTGGTCTACAGTGTGAACTGTGGTCTATGGTTGGTGGCAAGGCTCCAGGATGTGTAAGTTCATTGAGGGTGGTGGGCCACACTGTGGGAGATGTTTGTGTGGGATATGGTGGGAGGTGTGGGAGGTGGGCAACATGGGAATCCCAGTGGGTTCCATGTAATATTTTGGGTAATCTAAGCACCTCTTAAAATATATGTATATATATATATATATATAAATAACATTTTTGTAAGCAAATACACATATATGTATATATATTTATATATCATTTTGCAAATGTTTGTATGTATTGTGAGAATTTTGATTTTTACCCATAATAAAAAATAAATAAATAAATAATAAAACTTCGAAAAATCTTTGAGGAACAATTGGGAAAATTTGAATGTAGACTGGATATTATGTGATAGATTATTATTGTTAATTTTCTTAGGTATAAATATTGCACTGTGGTTTATGTTAGAGAATGCTCTTATTTTTAGGAGATACATGCTGAAATATTTAGGGATGAACTGTCCTATCTGCAACCCACTTTCAAATGATCCAGGGAAAACAAAACAAAACCACCTCATACCCATAGAGGGGCTAAAGTAAATATGGCAAAGTGGGAAACAATTGTTGAATCCTACGTCGTGGGGGATCACTGCAGAATTCTTTTGATTTTTCTGAAAGTTGAAATCTTTCATTCTAGAAAAGTTGCTGGAGAAAACTCCTAGCTGTGGAGTTGTGGAGTTTAACCAGCTGATTAGCTGTGTGGTCTTAAGCAGTCTCCTTGCTCTTTAATGCTGTGGCCTAAAAAAGGCTAAAAATAGTCAGACCACAGTTTTCTGGATTAAAAGGTGTAAAGCACCAGTTCCAGATGCTCAGTAGAAGCGGGGCGTTCTCATCGTGACGACAATCCCCAGCAGGGTGCCCAGTACAGAGAAAGTGATCCAGAAATACCTGCTGATAGATTTTATATGAATGGTTAGGGGATCATCAGTGAGCCCCACGGGCCTGTTTCCCTGCCCGGTAAGTCGTGGAGAGGAGATATAGCTTTGGAGGCGCCCGACCCGCAGGCGCGGGTGCAGCGTAGCAGCTCCCAACAGCGAATGTTGCTGCTGGCAGCGCAGGGGCGGGGCTAGGGGTGGGCGGGCCGTGGGGCGCCCAATGCTTTGAATGAAGTGGAGCCTTTAGGGCGGAGCCTCCTCTCGGGGACCAATCGTGAGGTAGATGTCAAAACTGGCGCCGAAGGGAAGAGGCAAGCAGCCCTAGCGGATCTCTTAGTGCTTTCCGCCCGCGGGACTTCCCTTGAGCGGGACTCTGGTCCCTAAAGAGGGAGCTCTGGGGACCAGAGGCCAGGCCTGGCTGGGAGGTGCCAGAGGCGTGACCAACCGGCAGGGCCACGTATCCCTCTGCGCTTGCTTCCTTCTTTGAAAATGGGTGCAATAGCAACCCGCCTGGGGGTGGCGGTGGGGGGAGACAGCAAGCCAAAATGTTCCAGGAAGGGGAAGATGGTGACTTTTTTTCCTGCCTTGTCTTTCCGAATGTTTTACAATGCATATGTTATTTTGGTAGTCAGAAAAAAAAAAAAAAAAAAAAGGAAAAGAAAAGGAAAAGGAAGACGTACTTTCCTAGAACTTCACGGAGTTCTAGGAAAACAAGCTAAGAAGTACCTGGTGCCCAAGAGACAGAGCAACCAAAAGTAGTAACCAAAATGACCGGAGCTTTGATGGTGAATTGGGCATTAGATGACACAAAGGGATGTTGAGAATGTTCTTAGATGTGATGATGGCTTTATTAGCCGTAAGTGATCAATGAAAATGTCTACTTTTTGGAGATACATGTATGGTGAAATTGAGTACTTCTGCGAGCTGTTTTAAAATAAATACTTAACCGAAATTTTAGTAGTTTGATGTCAGAGGTGCAATTGTCAGTGATCCTCGGTAGCGTGAGAATATTTGGAATTTAAGTACACAGTATTTTAAGAAATGGAAGAAATAGACCTAGTTTGGTAGGATATTTTTCTTACCTCAATCACTTTAAAGTATATCTAGAAAAGGCTTTACAAAGTGTCAAATGTCTCTTTCAGTGAGAGCCCTGAGTGTTTGCAGATGTTGGAGCTTTCCTAGGTTAATCATTTCTTTTCCTATATCTTAATGTTCCTTTCACATCACTTATTTCTGGCATTTTGCCACCGGCAGGCCAAACGTCTCTGGTAAATCAGAAAAAAATATACATAGAAAATAAAATGAAAATCTATTAAGGCTGCACCAAGGACCCTTGTATCATTCGGTTAGAGTGAAGGTTTATCAAGTCCTGGCTATTTTACATGAATGCCCCAGAGGTTAGGGACGGTGCAAAGTCCCACTTCACCGCGGAGGACTGTGGATGCCTAAGGAGCGTGACTTGTCCAAACCGCAGAGCATGGTGCCCCGGGGCTCAGCGGCCAGAGGCTCCCTCGCCAGCCTCCCCATCTTGGGTCTCAGGCCGGGCACCCCACCTCAGGCGCGCAGCTCTGCATGGTGGCACCCACCTCTTCGCACAGTCATCCGGCTCCACCCGTCGCGCGGGCTCGGAGGGAGTCCTCCCACTCCCCGGGCTAGGGCGCCAATCGCGGCGCCTCCCGCAATCCCAAACGGTTCACCGGGTGCCCGCGCGCGCCACAAGAACCGGGACGCGCGGGAGCTGCAACCGTGCTTCCCGCAGGCCCCCCGCACTGGCCGGGCAGGGACGCCCCCCGACTCTGCGCCAGGCGCCCGGAGGTGTCCCGGAGTGCCCCGGGGGTGTCCCGGGGTCTGGGCGGCCGAGACCCCAGCGCGGCGCTTGAATCTCCCGCGTGCAGCGCAGCAGGGCGGCAGCGTGCCGGCACAGCCAATGAGCAGGCGGCGCGGGCGCGACCAGTGCGCAGGCGCGGGCGCGACCAGTGTGCAGGCGGCGCAAAGGCAGCTCCTGATTGGCTGGCGCGCGCCAAGCCCGTGGGCATTTAAAGAGGCGCGCGGGGGTCGCGGCGCCAGTGCCGCTCGTGTCAGTCAGTCTTGCTCGCGTCTGCTTCCGCGCTGCCCGCTGCCATGCTCTCTGTCCGCGTCCCGCTCTCTCCCCTGACCGACCCGCAGCAGCTCCAGGGGCTCAGCCTGGCGGACAAGGAGAATACGGTGAGCGCGCGGGGCGGGGGGCGCGGGTGGGAACTGGGCTCGGGCCGGGCGGCAGGGAACCCCCGTCAGCATCCCCACCCTCACCCGCCGCCCTGCCCGCCTCTCTCCCGCAGCCCCCGGCCCTGAGCAGCGCCCGTGTCTTGGCCAGCAAGGCCGCCAGGAAGATCTTCCAGGAGCCCGCCGAGCCGGTGAGCGGCCGCGTGTGGTGGGGTCGGAGCCCAGCAGGGGGCGGCCTTGGGGCGCGTCTTGGCGCCAAAGCTTCATTGTCCTGCGGCTCTTCCCGCTCGCCCTGGGCCGCCAGTTCCCGCCAAAGGGCCTCTCCCCGGCATTTCCTATTTCATGTACCCGCCCGGCCCTGTCATTTCTACAGTCCGGTCCTGTCGTGTCAGATGCACATGCGACGTCTGACATGATTATGTACTGTTAACATCTGCCCCCGAGATGATTTTCTAGAGACCCCAAATCGGTCTTTTAGGCTTTCTGTTAGGTTGAACCATGCGAAATTGCCGGTATTTGAACAGATTTAAGCCGTAAAAGTGGCAATTTCACTTGGTTCACTCTGTTTCACAAAATTTTTGTTGCTTTTTCCTTCAGCAGGAGAAAACTAGAGTACTTGCCCCCAGCGTGGAGGATGAACCACTCCTGAGAGAAAATCCACGCCGTTTTGTCATCTTTCCCATAGAATACCATGACATTTGGCAGATGTATAAGAAAGCTGAGGCTTCCTTTTGGACAGCTGAGGAGGTAATCTAGATTTGGCACTGTCCCCAAATCTAGAAGATTCCTACACTAGTGGTTATAACTTCTTGAAATTCACTTTACATTCCTTTTGGGGACAGGGCCAGGTTGTTAGATTTTTCTAATTGGCAAAGGAAACCAAAGAATATATTTACCAGGCAGTGCTAGTAGACTTGAAGGAAAAATTTTAAATTATGCCTGTGTGTTAGATCCTGCAGGCTTGACTCTCTTTCCTTTATGCTAAAATTGCGGACTTCTAAACTTCAGGTGGATCTTTCCAAGGACATTCAGCACTGGGAAGCCCTAAAGCCTGAGGAGAGATATTTTATATCGCACGTCCTGGCTTTCTTTGCAGCAAGTGATGGCATAGTAAATGAAAACTTGGTGAGTTTGTAGCCAAAGCCTACTTTCATTTGCTTGGAAGATAAAGATAGGACTACTTTTCCCCTCATCTTTTTCATTCTTCCAATATTGAATGTGTATATATTAACTAGTATTTGTATTAAGTGGCATTTCTTGTTTTACAATGTAACTGGCAGTTATTACTGTATTTTTTTGCCTGACAGCAGAGAAACTCAAACACCATGTTAAATGGTAGTGAGTTTAGTCCTTGCTCTCTCCTTCTTGTGGTTTTGCTGTCTTAACTGGGGTGCATAAGCTGCCTTTTTTTTTTTTTAAGGTTTATTTACTAATTTATTTATCCCGCCCCTCCCCTCCGTTGTTTTGCACACGCTGTCTTCTCTCTGTTTTTCTGTGTCTGCTTGTCTTTTTAGGTGGCACTGGGAACCGATCCTGGGACCTTCTGGAGTGGGAGAGAGGTACCCAATCTCTTGTGCCACCTCAGCTCCCTGGTCTGCTGCGTTTCTTTTTGTCTTTCCTCTGTGTCGCTTTTTGTTGCATCATCTTGCTGTGCCATCTCTCTGGGGGGAGCCAGCCCTCTGCCTGGGCAAGCTCTCGGCACCAACCAGCTTGCCCTTCACTAGGAGGCCCCAAGAATTGAACCCTGGACCTTCCAAATGGTAGACGGGAACCCAATTGCTTGAGCCACATCTGTTTCCCTAATCTGTCTTTTTGTAAGTGACTGATCTTGCAATGAATTAGAAAATGAATCAATAATTAGTGTCCACCAAAATCTTAAGAGAAGTTACCTATTTCTTGCTCTGTAAATTGAGCATACAACATAGTGAAGAACTGTACTAAATATAAATAGGAGCAAGCTTTGTTACCAAGACTGATACGATATCATCCATTTGGATGGGTGAGTTTTCCTGGAGCTTAACTTTTTTTTTTTTTTACCACTAGGTGGAGCGATTTAGCCAAGAAGTTCAGATTACAGAAGCCCGCTGTTTCTATGGCTTCCAGATTGCCATGGAAAACATACATTCTGAAATGTATAGTCTCCTTATTGACACTTACATTAAAGATTCCAAAGAAAGGTAAGTATTAGGATGGAATGCCAAAATGGCTTTATTTCAAGTTTTTGCATTCATATAAGAATGGAAAATGGCTAAGATCACTGAGCAATCAGATTTCTAGCCTCTACGGTCATGTCTGCTCTGAACAAGCGGCCTTAATTCAGTTTATTAGCCAACTACTTATAAACAAAGCCATTCGATACCATTTTAGAACTGAAAGTATATATTAAAGATTTTATTTACTCATTCATTTATCCCCCCCCTTGCTGCCCGTGCTCACCGGGTCAGCCAACCACGCCGTGCGGGCGGGCCCGCCCTCACCAGGAGGCCCCGGGAACCGAACCCGGGGCCCCCCATATGGTAAACGGGAGCCCCACTGATTGAGCCACAGCCGCCTCCCTGAAAGTATATTATTAAACATCCAGTCTAATGCCTTTGCAAAGATAACCATAGAGGTTGTATTGTAATGAACTAAAACCTAGGTCTGACGATTTTTACTCACACAGCAAATATGTTGAGAACCTGCAATATGAGGTTGGGGTAGGGGGGCAGGGCCTAAGGGGAGAGGATAAAAGTAGAATGTAACCTGCTTCTGAGGGGGCTTGTAATATGTACGGAAAAAGAGACCTCAGAGCCTAAGTGGGGAATTACCAAACATGTAGAGGCAAGTGACACATATTTATGCGCAGAGCAATTTGAAAGGCTTGCTTGTATTGGGATATTAGAGGAGAAGCGAAAGTAGGCTGAGTGAGGCCTGTTTTAAATTTTGGAGGTTGCTTGGAGAGGAGGGGAAGTCAGAAGGGGACCGAGCCTTGTGTATAATGGAAGTGAGTCTGATGACCCTGAGTTCAGAAAATAGGATGGTCTGGGAAGGAACGGGTTCCTGAGATGGGACTGGGATAAATGAGAGGCAGAAGAGGATAACAAGGAAGATCCGGTAATGTGAATTTGTAGGGCCCAATTAGTTTGCTTTTCTGACTTAGGGTAAAACAATGTAGCATAGACTTATAGTAGGAAGTAATCTTAGCTAGTTTATTGGTCTAATTTTATTAACCCAGGTATAGAAATTGGGGCCCAAATAATGGGCAGTTAAGATTCCAGAGGAAACAGCAAACCAGTATAAAATATATATATATTCCTGTTTGAGTCTGTACTTTTGGGGAAAGAACTGGCAAATATTCTACTTTGGCCTCTGTCCCAGTGCCCTTATCTAGAAGTTTATAATTGGAGGTCTTTGCTCAAACTGCTGATGCTACGTATGCCTTCCAGGGAATTTCTCTTCAATGCGATTGAAACAATGCCTTGCGTAAAGAAGAAGGCAGACTGGGCCTTGCGTTGGATTGGGGACAAAGAAGCTACCTATGGTAAAGATACCTTTGTCCTACTTTAACCTGAACTTCATTTTCTAAGTAATGTCAGACCGGTTTGTCGGCTTTTCCAATGTACAGTAAAATTTCTCACTGGAAATATTTTGCCATTAACTCAACAGGTGAACGTGTTGTAGCTTTTGCAGCAGTAGAAGGAATCTTCTTTTCTGGCTCTTTTGCATCAATTTTCTGGCTGAAGAAACGAGGGTTGATGCCTGGCCTCACATTTTCCAATGAACTTATTAGCAGAGATGAGGTGAGTGTAATTCAAATAGCAGTCTAATCTGCCTTCTGTAGAAAACTACAACTCTTGGGCACAATCTTGTACTTCACTGAAGGGAACCCAAGATAGGTTGCATTCTGTCCATATATAGCATGTGAATTCAACCATATACATACTCTGCAAAGAATGAACTACTTCAATTTACTGAAATTGTTTTACTAATATTCCCAGAGTGTATTATAATACATTTATATGTACATGCTGCCCTATAGGCTTGACTGTACAAATTATAAGCACTTGAGATTTCTCAAGAGACGTTTTATTACAATTTTCGATTACTGATTTTTGACCTGGTATTCTGTGTGATCCTACTGTACTTCAAAGCTAGTTCAAATAGCTAATAAAATCCTGGAGATTATAAGCCTCCAATAGTGAGAATTCCATTCTGTTCTGTGTCTTCATGCATTTGGATTAAACTGAGGAAGTAGATGGAGGTGCTCAATTTCCTAGTTGAAGTCATTTGAAAGGTGGGGAGCGTGAAAACCCAAAACCCACCGTGCTTGGAACCCAGTTGGCAGATCAAACACATTGGATTTTCCCTTAAAAGAAGATAAGGATTGCCTGGGGCTTTGTGCACTAGGACTTGCAGGGATTTCACCTTAGTAATTGCATTACTAATTTCCCAAATTAGACTTTCTGCTCCATCCTTTGCCAGCCCAGCAGCACGGAGCAGGCCTGGCCTCCTATTACCAGGTGGCTGCAGTGAAGGTCTTAGCTGAGCCTGCTCCAGCAGATGCAGAGCAGTCATCTGAGGTCATTGGCCCTTCGACAGTTGAAATGCTTTTAGTATGGCCAAGCAAGGGGAATGTAATACAGGAAAAAGCAATTTCATTTTCAAAGTCCATGATAGAAGTGCTTTGGCTTTATAGTGATCTTAAACTTTTTCTTCCAGGGTTTGCACTGCGACTTTGCCTGCCTAATGTTCAAACACCTGGTTCACAAACCTTCAGAGCAGAGAGTAAAAGAAATAATCATCAACGCTGTTAAGATAGAACAGGTAAGGTGTAAGAGTCACCCGTACTCAGTAGAAGGCCTAACTGTCATTACGTGTCAGTTTTATTCAGAAACTGTATTTTGCTCCATAGGAGTTCCTGACTGAGGCCCTGCCTGTGAAGCTGATTGGAATGAATTGCACTTTAATGAAGCAGTACATTGAATTCGTGGCAGACAGACTTATGCTGGAACTGGGTTTCGGCAAGGTAAAGTATTGTCTATATATAGCCTTCCTGTTCTTTCAAAACTGGTGGCTCTGTATTTAAATTTTCATGTGAACCTTTTCAGGTTTACCATGTTTCTGTACTTATATATTTTTGTTTGAACCTTCTCAGGTTTTCAGAGTAGAGAATCCGTTTGACTTCATGGAGAACATCTCACTGGAAGGGAAGACCAACTTCTTTGAGAAGAGAGTGGGCGAGTATCAGAGGATGGGAGTGATGTCAAGTTCAACAGAGAATTCCTTTACCTTGGATGCTGACTTCTAAATGGACTGAGGATGTGTTCTCGTTGTGCTGGGTTCTTCCCCTCATGGAAAAAAAAAAAAAAAAAAAAAAAACAGCTACTTGAAACGAATCGACCGGCTACACCACAAAATGACCCTAATAGGAATATTCTTTGATGGCATCTCTAAAACTGTGTAGCTACCTCAACTAGTCCTGTAATGATAGTAGTGGAGTTGCCTAGAAGGGACATCTAAGACAAAAGGCTAGTAGGATTTTTATGAAAGGTCTTGTTAGTGTTTGGTTTTTGCCAGCAGGCTGGCTGTAGATAACTTGCTACAGCTGTACCAGGAGCAGTCTCGGCTTTCAAGTTGGGGAGACCCTCCAGCTAGATGGATCCGGCAGGATTAAACATTCAGTTACTACCACAAGGCAGTTGGAAGATGTCATCCTCCTGCTTCAAAGCAGATTTTAAAGTTTACTTACTAGTTTGTATATAAAAGTGGCACTTTACATGCAAATAAACATTGTACTGTCAAGCTAAAAGCCTAATACAGCTGAACTTTGTTGGTTTCTACACCAGATAAAAAGTATTGAATCTCCCACTTAATGGGAGCCAATTCAAAATGTACTAGGTGACTAAAGTTAAACCCATGTAGACGAAGCGTGTTATTTCTAAGCTTTATTTTCTTCAATGAATTGAGAGTATTTTTAAAAGGTATTTTAAAGTCCATCCTGTGCATACCTAGCTGTTATGCCTAGTCGAGGCCACATAGAAGACGTGTGTTTTATCCTGCGGCACATTGGTATCCTAGGATAAGAGAAAAGGGTAATCTTTCAGGTGAAAACTAACTTAAGGTACTAGGAATGAGGCATTGTCTTGACTGGCTGCTGGTGAGCTCAATCTTAACACCTGTGAGGCACAGTAACATTTTCTCATTTTATTTCCCCCACCTTCTAGAAGGTATGAAAGGATCAAATGAGAAACTTTTTCTACATGTGAACTTTTAGTTCACACTTAAAAATAATCACCCAGGATTGTCTTACAGTCCTGATTTATTGATTGTGCAATCACTTGTAACATTTTCCATAAATCTGATGCCAACCTGATTTCCTAAACTTCAAAAGAAAACTAATGTTGCATAAACTATTAATATATGTTCCATTCAAATTTTTAATTTCAGAAGGAACTATAAACTAATAGATGTATTTAATAGGGTTTATGTTCTCAATCTGCCTTTTTATGTTCTAAACAAAAAAGCCAAGACATTACATGGAAAATGGTGCCCGATATACCTGGACCCTTTGGCAGCACTTGTCAACTGATTGTGTTGGCTTTTTGGCCACTGGCCTGTTTTATTGTCCGTTTTCATCAGCATTTATTGTATAAATAGTCTTTTTATTCCTGTAATATGGGACTTTTCTGTCTTATTGTTTACCTAAAGTTAATAAATTGATACTATGCTCCTCATGCTTGGGCAACATTAAAATCAGTAAACAAACACTTTCCCTTGCACTTTCAGGTGTGAGGGGGAATCTGGAATCAGATTTTGGGATTCTCCTCATGAGCTGTGTAATGTGTGGATTCTGTCAACTCAGATTCAAGACCTAATCTGCTGAAAACAGTTTTTAGTGTAAAACATTTCAGAGTTGAATATATGGCACAAGTGTTAAATGATTAAAGTAAAAGTGTTCTGTCAGTTCCTTGGGTATGAAGAAATTTGTGTTACAATTCAGGAAGAAAAAGCCAGGAAATGTTTTTTTCATAACTAAAGCAAAGTTCATTTGCTGCTTCTGGGGAAGGAGTTTTTATGTCTATTCTGGCACAGGTTATAGAAGACAGGAACAGTTGAAAGGTGAGGCCCCAAAGCCTCAACTGCAGCCCAGTCCAGGCCCAGTAGTCTGCTTTACCGGGACCTTGGGGGAATCACGTGGGGGCCTCCCTTCTCCCATTGGTAAAAGAGTGGGAGCACATGGTTGCTGGAGGTCTCCCAACTAGCCTTTTGGCTTTCTTGTTCAGATTGACCTGTGTGGACTTTTGCAAAGGTTTAAATTATAAATGCCTTTTCCCGACTCAAACCCACTCACCTCCATAAAACCCTTTAAAATCCCCACACTGTCCATTCCCAGGTGAGTAAATTATTCCTTATGTGGCATCACTTTGATATTCTTTTGAACAATTATCCCCTGTTAGGGATACAACAGCAAACAAAAGGATGCCCCTCCCTGTGGAGCTCCTAAAGGAAAACCGATGGGGAAGAGAATCTGAGTGATGGTGTGGCAGTTACAGAGACAAAACGGAAGGAGTAGAGATGGGAGAATGATATAAAACACTAATTGGGGAAGGCCTCATGGAGAAGATGACATTGCTTTTCCCACTGACAGGGTTTGGGACTGTCCACAAAATGAACTACAGTGCTGGGCATCAATAACAATCCTTGGGAGAATGAAGTTAAAATACACTAAAGTATTAGCGAGGAAGTTAGACTTACTAACTTGACACTGAAAAGTTGTGTATTGTGGAGCAGGTAGCTCAGTGGTTGCCTTCTTCACATGTACGAGGTCCTGGGTTCAATCCCCTACTGAAAAAAAAAAAAAGTTATGTATTGATATGTGACCCAAAAAAATTCCAGATATGAGCTGTTTCGAAGGCCATACATGGAAAAAATTAAGGGATGGGAAAAAACACGTGTCAAAAAAAAAAAAAAAAAGTTTCCCAGTTCTCTGGGAAGGCATCACAATAGCTGCACCTGATGACATGGTTTCTCTGCAGTGTGGTTGTGTGTTGCCTTATAATCTGACCTCTCTGGGAGTTGAAGTCCTGAGCACAAAGTGACCGAGGGGGATCACCTGTTGTGGTCTGCCCATGTCCTCTAGTCACTGTCTTTTTTTTTTTAATGTCCTCCCCTGGTCCTTCGCATAGTCCTTGGATTAACTTTTATGCCAGTTGTAGAGAATCCTGTCTATACATGGCTTGAAAGCTCAAACGGAATTGTCTTCACCCCCTGTCTGGCTGTTGGACTTCATGATCCTACTGGACCTAAGATGCCCCAACCTCCTGTGTGTTTTGTCCTGCCTTGCAGGTGTGGGCAGGATGCTGGCTTGGACCAGAGACAAGTGGGTGTGGCCTCTGGGCATGGCCAAGGAAAAGCACTACAGCCAGCAGCAAGCCTGTGACGGTGGGGCCGTGCTCTGCTGGCACTTGGGGAGCACCCAGACATCACAGTGTGAACAATGTGAGTTGTGCAACTAACCCCACTGCAGCCCAGAGACAGACCAGGAGCCAGGAGTGGAGGTCCAGAGGATTCTAGGTGAAAGGTGAAAGGAGCTAGACTTGTTTCTTGGCATATACTGAAGTGTAGCTCCAGTTTGGCACTGGCTGAGCCTTGCAGGGTATAGACAGACCAACTGGTTTAAAGGAACAAGGCTTGGGGGTGCACGCTGTGGCTGCCTGGGACCTGGAAAAGGTGGCACTCACCCTGCATCCCTCTGAATTATGCAGAGATGATGGGAAGAAGACGTTATTCCTGGCTGTGGCAGAATTGTATCTGCTTCAGGGATGGATATGGCCTTGAAAAATCCTCTTTCGATTCCTGCTGCCCTCTAGCAAAAGTTCCCACCCACTTGGCGTTCCTTGCAGCCAGGACCCAGTACCCGCCAGTCAGACCCAGGCTTAGAGGACGAGTGTTTGCCCCCTGGCCTTGGAGGCATCCTCCAACATGATGGACAGGCCTCTCCGAGTGGAATCCGCGTGCCAAGCCAAGGAGAACTGGTCCACAGAGAGTCAGGGACCTCCTGACTGTTGAGTTTCTGAATCCAGCATGCCTGAGGCCCACATCCTGGATTCCTCACTCGTTAAGCCAGGAAATTCCTAATGGATGAAGGCTGATTTGACTGCCGCATAAAACAGCACAAACCACAGAATTGAAGGCTGGCTTCACCATTGTCCACAACTTATCAGGTGACAAAGCACGTTCACAGACTTTTCAACAACTCGAGCAGAGATTAAGGCCACCGTTTCACAGACGTGGCAGAAGAGACTCAGAGAGGCTAAGTGGCAGAGCACAGGAGAGTCTCAGGGTCCTGATCCCCTGGGTCAAGCTCTTTTTCCTTTAGGACCCACGACCCCCTTTAGGGGAAAACAGGCACATCAGGCCTTGTCCGTGCTAGTTCTAGGAACTTTTGCTTCTGCAACTCCCTTCAGCTAGTTAGTGAGCCTTGTCAGCGGCTTGGCATTGCCACTCCCTTGGTCCTGCCTTCCCTTGTCAGCGTGGCCCCTTCCTGGGCAAGCGGGAAGCCGAGCCCTGTTTGTCCCTGCCTTCATGGCCATGTGGATACTGCCCAGGCAAGGCCAGGAGCTCCAACAGAAAGCAACTCAGGGAACATCATCCCCAGCTTCGGACCCGGGGGAACACTTCCGCTTTGCTTCTGCTGAGGACCCTCCCCAAATAAGGATCACGGGCCTGTGACACAGTCAGGAAGGCGGTGACTGTGGACTTGGAAAGCTGAAGAGAGAGACATACTCAAATGGCAAAATGGCACCCGAGGCTCAGTGACACCCTACGTGGGAAGCAGTGGGGTCCAGCGGCCGGGGCCCTGGATGCAGCGCTGGAGGCCTCAGCTGGCATTTCCACCCACCACTGGCCAATCTAGAAACATGCCCTTGTTAATCTCTCTGAGTCTCAGGGTGGAGGTGACACCTACTACACAGCTTTCACAAGGATTGGCGGAAATACACGTAAAGTGCTACTGATGGAGCCTGGTGTGTACCTAAAACCCCCAAACCAAACTGACCTCGGAGGTGGGAAACAGGGATGCCCTGGTGTTTCCTGCAAGCCCCTGAAGCATTAGCTACCTCTGAGGAGTGGTCTGCGCCTTTCCACCACTCCATTTCAGGGCGGGTCCAGCTTCTCCTCCAGGGCCGAGAAAGGATTTGCTTTGGACGGTGTGGGAATAGGGTGCCTGGGGCTGGGCTGGCTTCACCCAGGATTATTCAGGATTTCCCCTTTCCCCTGCCAAACTTGAAAGTCAACCCGACGCTGCCATTTGTTTCTGTCAGTGCAGAAACAGCAAAGGCTAGTCTTAGAAATTTGCTTCTTCCTTTTAAGAAATGAGTGTTTTTGGAGCCAAACTTCACCCCTTAGGGAGTGGTTGATCTTGGGGGTAGTTCCATTCCCTCTCCCTGCCTCAGTTGCACCTTTGTAAGCTCGGAATGAAAAAGCCAGCCCTCCCAGGCTTGTTGTGAGAATTGGATGGGTAAAGCTCTCGGCATATTTTTTAAAAACACCTTTATCGAGCTATAATTTTCAATTCACCCATTGAAAACATACAGTTCAAAGGTTTTCTGTATATTCAGAGTTGTACAGGCATCACCACCAAGCTTAGAACATTTTCATCACCCGCAGAAGAGTCCCTATACCCTAACGCGAGGCAACCTCTAATCTTTCTGTCTCTAGAGATTGGACCTGGCACATTTTTGAGAAGCTCCAAAAGTAGAAATTAGTGCAATAGGCCCTGGGTTTTATTTCTAAGAGATGATTCAGCATGTCAGAGGCAGCAAAGAGGTGACGGGCCTGCTTCAGAGAGAGAGCTGATACACATTTCAGAAAGCTCTCTTTTTCTTGGCATGTTAGAAAACCATTTTGCACTCACAGATTCGCGTGACCTTGCCTGGGAGGAGACTTTGCTGCCTGAATTTGGGAGCCTGTGAGCTGGTGAGGAGCTGATTGAAAGTGTGGGGCTCCAAAGGCACCAGGTACCCCTTGGTGGGAGAAAACATTAGGGGCATCTGGGAGTCTGCACTTTCCGTCTTCCTTAGTGGTCCTTCCCCTCTCAGGAAAATGAGGCGCTGAACCTTTCTGGTTCTTACAATCCAGGTTCCTGTTTTTCTCAGCTCCAAGGGATTGCCAGAGATGAACTGTCCAGAGTCTCTGAGGAATTGGAAGCAAGACCAGATCTGTCCAGATGTCTACCGGTATTCTTCCAGACGAACCTCCCCTCTGATTTCTTCCCCACTCTCCCCCTCCACTCCTTTCCTTCACTCCTGTACTGCATTAACCAAGATTGTACGGTGTGTGAATAAAACTGCTTTAAAACAAACAACAAACATGAGCGAGCCCTCCCTCTGCGTGGGTGCTCAGGAATACCTAAGTCCAGGGGTTTCCAAACGAAGACCCCTGTGCCAAATCTGCCCTATTGTCTGTTTTTGTACAGACTACAAGCTAAGAATGTTTTTTTTTTTTTTTCATCTTTCAATTGTTGAAAAATACCAAAGGAATAGTATTTCATGATACATGAAAATTCCCTGAAATTCAAGTCGCCAGCATGCATCAATAAAGTTTTATTGGCACACAGCCACACTCGTTCATTTACGTATTGTCTCTGACTGCTTTCACGCTGCCAGGGCAGAGGTGAATAGTTGCGACAGAGACCATGTGATGGGTAGAGCCTAAAGTATTTTCTATCTGGCCCTTTTTTAAAAAAGAAAAATAGGCACCACCCTTGCTCTTGAGGTGTTCGCGGTCTAATCCATGCCGCATAGTTTCTGCTTTGTCTTGGCAGGAAATGGGGAGCCACGGGACGAGTCCAGCCAGCGAGGGTGTCTGGCAAGGGTGGCTGGTACAGCAGGTAAGAGGCCTGCGGTCTCGGTGACCCCATCTGCCCCTGGGAGGGGAGGGGAGGGGACTTGTGTTCTCTGCATCCTGCCAGTGGAAGAGTCTCCAGAGCTGCTGGTTGAAAGGCTGAACCCTCCCATTCATTTGGAAATCTTTAAAATCAGCACTCAGCCTTCCGTCACCTATAAAAGTTGGAGCTGGAAATAGTCCAAATGGTGAGCAGAAGGGAAGCGATTAGATAAACTATGGGCTTCCTTTACAAGGGAATGCTAATCAATCATACATCCTAAATAGGAAGATTAGGCAGCAACATGGAAAACTGTGGGCAGAAGAATGGCAAAGAGAAAGAGAAGAACATAAAATTATATGTACGCTAATATAAAATATATATGCATACGGGTAAAGAAGGAAGCTATTGCATATAGAGACGTGAAAACAGTTGTCTGGGTGGTGGGAGGAAGAGCAGGTTTGTTGTTGTTTTTCCCCGTTGTTTTTCTGTCTGTATTTTCCTCTAATGTTCTCGTAGGACATAATGATGAACCAGATGCAGCACCTAAGACAAGTACCTACACAGGTAGACAGCCACTGTAGACCCCAGGAGGGCTCCAGGCAGAGGTGACTGGACCGGCCTCCACCTGGGGACGTGGGCGCAGCCTGTGCGGTTCTCTCTGTCAACGGTTGATGGACATTGGCTTCTGCGGCATAGGCTGTATCACGCAGATGTAAGTGCCATGGGCAGAGCTTGCGCTGGTGATTCTAGAGTGCAACCACTTCATTGCAGTTGCCTCTGGATATTGGAATCTCATTGGAAATTGGGAACCAGTGGCTTCTGCCCAAAAGGGAAGTGGAGGCAATTCTGCATCCCCTTTCAGTGCAGCGGATGTAAAGCTTGGGCTTGCAAGTCAAACCAGCTAAGTCCAGGCTCTGCTGTGCACGGGCTAGGTGATTTGGGACTCAGAGGGGTTCAGCCTATAGGGTGCAGAGCTGGGACTTCAGCTGGCTGTCCTTGCCCCTCCGCTCACCATCCCCTCCAACCCAGGTTCGGTGCACAGAGCCTTGGGCTGTGCTTAGATGATACCTCTTGTATTCACATGACTTCCCCAAGGAGACTGTGGGCCTCTTCCCTACTTTTGCATCCCTGGTCGGTGTCAGCACAGGCCTCGGCACATGGCAGGATCAGTGTTTGTGATTGTGATCCAGTGGAGGGTTCCTGATGTTGGATGCCTGGTCTCGGAGTCCGGAGTGCAGGAGATGAAGGGCCAAATGTTCCAAGGTCACATGGAGGAGGGAGTGACTAGCTCCAGGCAGGTGGGAGGGATGGAGTTATGGAATCCTCTACCTGCTCTTCTTGGGAAGAAAAGAGTATGAGGTGGGGGAGGGTCCTGTTCACAGCACCAGAAACAGCACAAGTGGAGGAGAAAAGGGCATGTGGGAGGAGGCGTGAGGGCAGGGGCCTGGGAAAGAAGTTGAATCAACACAAGTGTTTACTGGGAGCCCTGCTGTGTATCACAAACCAAGTGAAGCCCATGCCCTACTGGCAATTGCATTCTAGTGGAGGGACAGAAAATAAGTCAGTGTGCCATGAGTCAGGTGGTGATAAATGTTCTGAAGAAAACTAAAGCAGAATACAGTGGGTGGGGAGCGATGGCACCATCTGAGGAGATGGTGCTTGAGAAGAGAACCAGAGGAAGTGGGGGAACAGACCACGTGGTTAGTGGAGGAAAGCATGTTTCAGCAGGCAAGTGCAAAGGCCCTGCAGCAGGGATGTCCTGTATGGTCAGGGGAGAGTGAGTGAGGGGTGAAGGTGGGGTCAGATAAGTGGGGCTGGAAGGGAAGTCATGTAGACCTTTCAGACCTAGGTCAAGAGTTTGGATTTTATTCCCAGTGTGAAGAGAAGCATGGGAAGGTTTTGATCTGACTTACCTTTTCTTTTTCTATTTAAATTTTATTGTGGTAACATATATATATAAACATGAAACTTGCCCTTTAAACCTTTTTTAAGTGTACAAGTCAGTGGCATTAATTACAGTCAAAATATTGTACAACCATCACCATTATTTCCAAAACTTGTTTAATCGCCCCAAATACGAAATCTGTACCAAATAAACAATCACTCCCCATTTCCCCTTCCCCCTGCCTCAGCCCCTGGTAACCTGTAATCTACTTTCTGTCTTAATGAATTTGCTTATTCTAGATATTTCATATAAATGGAATTTGTACTTTTGTGTTGGGTATATTTCCTTTCATATAATTTCTTTGAGTTTCATCTGTGTTGTAGCGTGGGTTGGAACTTCATTCCTTTTTTATGACTAATACTCGATTGTATGTACCTACCACATATGCTGCTATGAACATTGGTATACAAGGGTCTGTCTGAGTCCCTGTTTTCAATTCTTTGGGGTATAGACTTGGGGGTAGGATTTCTGTGAATTAACATGTGAAAGGCTGGCTCTTTTTTTTTTTTTTTAGCACATAAATTTTATTGATACATATTAATAAAGCCTACAATTCACCAAAAATGTACAATCAATATTATTTGGTATAATCACATAGCTGTGCATTCATCACTTCAATCATTATTAGAGCATTTTCATTATTTCAATAAAAAATTATTAACAAAAAAACAGACAAACACATAAGAAAATTCTTCACCTCTCAATCTATGTTTCCCCTGCGGTACATAGCTGCTATTTCTAGCTATTCTTGCACAATTATTTATTTATTTATTAAGCAGTTTATTGAGATATATTCATATACCATACAAGCTATCCAAAGTATATAATCACTGTCTTTTAGTATAATCACAATCTGTGCATTCATCATCACAAAAAATTTTTAGAATTATTTCATTACTTCAAAAAGAAAAACTCCACACCCTTTAGCATCTTTTCCTAACCCTATATAACCACTAATCAAATTTCATGTTTATAAATTGATTTATATTTCCATTGTATATAAAGGGAATCATATAATATGTTACACAATATCTAGTTCATAGTAACTCAGTCACACAGTATTTGTTCTTTTGTGTCTGGCTTACTTCACTCAACATAATGTCCTCCAGGTTCATCCATGTTGCCATATGCTTTATGACTTCATTTCTTCTTACAGCTGCATAATATTCCATTGTGTGAATAGACCACAGTTTGTTTATCCATTCATCTGTTGATGGACACCTGGGTTGTTTCCAGCTTTTGGCAATGGTGAATAATGTGGCTATGAACATCGGTGTGCAGATGTCTGTTCGTGTCACTGCTCTCAGTTCTTCTGGGTATATACCCAGTAGTGGTATTGCAGGGTCACATGGCAAGTCTATATTCAACTTCTTTAGAAACTGCCAAACAGTCCTCCATAGTGGTTGTACCATCCTGCATTCCCACCAACAGTGAAGAAGTGTTCCTATCTCTCCGCATCCTCTCCAACACTTGTAGTTCTCTGTCTTTTTAATAGTGGCCATTCTGATAGGTGTGAAATGATATCTCATTGTTGTTTTGATTTGCATTTCCCTAATCATTAGTGATGTTAACATTTTTTCATGTGTTTTTTGCTATTTGTATTTCTTCCTTGGACAAATGTCTATTCTAGTCCTTTGCCCATTTTTTAAGTGGGTCATTTGTCTTTTTATTGTTGAGTTGTAACATCTCTTTATATACCCTGGATATTAAACCTTTATCTGACATGTGATTTCCAAATATTTTCTCTCATTGAGTTGGCTGCCTTTTCACCCTTTTGACAAAGTCCTGTGAGGTGCAAAAGTGTTTAATTTTGAGGAGGTTCCATTTATTTATTTTTTCTTTTGTTGCATGCATTTTGGGTGTAAAGTCCAAGAAACCATCACCAACCACAGTCTTGAAGATGTTTCCCTATATTTTCTTCTAGTAGTTTTATGGTCCTGGCTTTTATATTTAGATCTTTAATCCATTTTGAGATGATTCTTGTATAGGGGGTGAGATGGGGTCCTCTTTCATTCTTTTGGTTATAGATATCCAGTTCTCCCAGCACCATTTGTTGAAGAGACTGTTTTGTCCCGTTAACATGGACTTGGTAGGTTTGTCAAAATCCATTTGACTATAGAGGTGATGGATCACTTCTGGGTTCTCAGTTCTATCGCTGATCGATGTGTCTATTTTTATGCCAGTACCATGCTGTTTTGACCACTGTAGCTTTGTAATATGTTTCAAGTCCAGGCGGTGAAATTCCTCCTGTGTCACTCTTCTTTTTTAGAATGCTTTTGGCTATTCGGGTGCTCTTTCCCTTCCAAATGAATTTGGTAATTGCCTTTTCTATTTCTGTAAAGTAGGCACTTAGAATTTTTATTGGTATTGCATTGAATATATAAATCAGTTTGGGTAGGATTGAAATCTTCATGATATTTAGTCTGCCAATCCATGAATGTGGAATGTCTTTCCATTTGTTTAGGTCTTCATTGATTTCTTTTAGCATTGTTTTGTAGTTTTCTGCATATAGGTCCTGTACTTCTTCAGTTAAATTAGTTCCTAGGTGTTTGTGTCTTTTTTGCTATTGTAAATAGAATTTTTTTCCTGATTTCCTCCTCAGGTTGTTCAATATGAGTGTATAAAAATATTACTGATTTTTGCATATTGATCTTGGATCCTGCCACTTTCCTGAACTCATTTATTAGCTCAAGAAGCTTTGTTGTTGACATTTCAGAATTTTCTAAATATAGGATCATGTCATCCACAAATAGTGAGAGTTTTATTTCCTCTTTTCCTATTTGGGTTCCTTTAAATTTTTTTCTTGTCTAATTGCTCTAGCTAGAACTTCTAGTACAATGTTGAATAACAATGGTGACAATGGGCATCCTTGTTCCAAATTTTAGAGGGAAAGCTTTCAACTTTTCCCCATTGAATATGATGTTGGCTGTGAGTTTTTCATATATGCCTTTTATCATATTGAGGAATTTTCCTTCTATTTCTAAATTTTGAAGTGTTTTTATCAAAAAAAGGATGCTGGATTTTGTCAGTTGCCTTTTCTGCATCAATTGAGATGATCATGTGGTTTTTTCCCTTCAATTTGCTAATGTGGTGTATTACGTTGATTGAGTTTCTTATGTTGAACCATCCTTGCATACCAGGAATAAATCCCACCTGGTTGTGATGTATAAGTCTTTTGATATGCTGTTGGAATTGATTTGCAAATATTTTATTGAGAATTTTTGCATCTATGTTCATTAGAGAGATTGGTCTGTAATTTTCTTTTCTTTTAATATTTTTATCTGGCTTTGGTATTAGGTTGTTGTTGGTTTCATAAAATGTGTTGTGTAATTTTCCCTCCTCTTCAATTTTTTGGAAGAGTTTAAACAGAACTGGTGTTAATTTTTTTAAAAATGCTTGATAGAATTCACCTGTGAAACTATCTGGTCCTGGACTTTTCTTTGTTGGGAGATTTTTAAAAAAAGATTTATTTTATTTCTTTCTCTCCACCCCCTCATTGTTTGCATTTGCTGTGTCTGTTGTGTGCTGGTCTTCTTTTTAGGAGGCAGCGGGAACCAATCCCGGGATCTTCCATGTGAGACGGAGGCACCTAATCACTTGAGCCACCTCTGCTCCCTGCTTTGTTGTGTCTCTCATTGTTTTTCATCCTTGTGTCTCTTGTTGCGTCATCTTGTTGTGTCAGCTCACCACACCTGACCATCGCGTCAGCTCACTGTCTTGCTCATCTTCTTTAGAAGAGCTGAACCCAGGACCTCCCACGTGGTAGGCAGGAGCTCAATCACTTGAGCCACATCTGCTTCTCTGCTGGGAGATTTTTTTTTTTTTTTTTTTTTTTACCAGGAGGTCCCGGGGATCGAACCTGGGTCCCTCCATATGGGAGACGGACGCCCAACCAGTTGAGCCACATCCGACCCCCAAGCTGGGAGATTTTTGATGATGGATTCACTCTATTTATTGTAAACAATTTATTGAAGTATATAATTCATACATGACCATATATAAACTATAAGTGTTCAGTAAACATTGGGAACTTACAAAACAAACATGCATGACATCATGCAGGGCTCCCAACACATCACCCCCCCACAAACACGCTCCATTGTTGTGAAACATTTGTTAACAAATCATGAATGAGCATCGTTAAAGTATTACTACTAACTATAGTCCGTTTCTTCCTCCCCTGTACATTTTTTAAAAGGATTTATTTATTTATTTATTTACTTTTATCCATTCCCCCACCCCCCCACCCCCATTTTTGCTGTTTCTCTGTCCATTCTCTGGGCAACTCTCTGTGTCCATTTCCTGCCCTCTCTTCTCATCCTTCTCCTGTCTTCACTGGGATTCAATCCTCGGAAATTCTGATGTGGGAGAGAGGCGTCCTACTGCCTGCGCCACCTTAGTTCCTGGTTTTTCTGTGCGTCTCATCTTGGTTGTCCCTTGTGTCACTCTCCTGTTACGTCATCATCTTGCTGCATGGCTCGTGGGGCCTGGTGGCGCACCCTCACATAGGGATTGGCGGCTCACCCGCGCATTCTATATTTTTCTTTTTTTATTTTTACATGGAGGTCCTAGGGATCGAAGCCAGGTTAGGTTCCTCCATATGGGAGATGGATGCCCAACCACCCGAGCCACATCCATCCCCCTGCTATATCTCTTAAGGTTGACCAAAGATACCCAAAGTTACAGTCTTTTCCCAAACAGGATGGTCATATAATAAATCAGGCTTAGTTTATCACTAACATTCTAAAAACCAGACCTAGAGAGAAAAACTGGGTCTGGGGACACATGCATAATTTCTAATAGAGCGAATGTTTAGCCTACCCTGATTATCACAAAATCAGGACAGTGAGAATATCCGCATCACTCTCTTTAAATGTGATTGGTTTGTTAAGTTCTTGTATTTCTTGTAGCTTCAGTATAGGTTGTTTGTGTATGTCTAGGAATTTTTCCATTTCATCTAGGTTATCTAGTTTGTTGGCACACAGTTTCTCATAAAATCCTCTTATGATCCTTTTTACTTCTGTGTAGTCATTTGTAACTTCCCCCTTTCATTTCTGATTGTATTTATTTGCATATTCTCTTTTTTTTTTTTTTTTCTTTGTTACTCTAGCTAGGGGTTTGTAAATTTTATTGATTTTCTCAAAGAACCAGCTTTTGGCTTTGTTGATTATCTCTATTGGTTTTTTGTTCTCAATTTCATTTATTTCTGCTCTAATCTTTATTATTTCTTTCCTTCTGTTTGCTTTAGGATTGGTTTGCTATTCTTTTTCTAGTTTCTCCAGTTGTTTAAATCTTTGGGTTTAGCTCTTTCTTCTTTTTTAATATAAGCATTTAGGGCTATAAATTTCTCTCTCAGCGCTGCCTTCACTGTATCCCTTAAGTTTTGATATGTTGTGTTCTTGTTTTCATTTTTCTCAATATATTTACTGATTTTACTTGCAATTTCTTCTTTGGCTCACTGATTATTTAGGAATGTGTTGTTTAGCCTCTACACATTTGCAAATTTACCTCTTTCCTGTCTATTACTGATTTCCAGTTTCATTCCATTATGGTCTGAGAAGGTGCTTTGTATAATTTCAATCTTTTTATATTTATTGGAGCTGCCTTGTGACCTAACATGGTCTATCCTGGAGAAAGATCCATGAACACTTGAGAAGAATGTATAACCCGCTGAGTTTGGATGCAACGTTCTGTATATGTCTGTTAGGTCTAACTCGTTTATCATACTGTTCAAGTTCTCTGTTTCCTTGTTGATCTTCTGTCTAGTTGTTCTATCTAATGATGTGAGTGATGTGTTGACACATCAATTATGTGTTGACTCTAACAGTTATTGTAGAAATGTCTATTTCTCCCTTCAGTTTTGCCAGAGTTTGTCTCATATATTTTGGGGCACCTGGTTTGGTACGTAGATATTTATGACTGTTACTTCTTCCTGCTGGATTGTCCCTTTTATTAATATATAATGGCCTGTATCTCTTATAATTTTTTGCATTTAAAGTCTGTTTTGTCTGATATTAGTATAACTACCCTTGCTCTTTTTAGCTTACCATTTGCACGTAGTATTTTTTTTCAACCTTTCACTTTCAGCTGGCTTGTATCCCTGGGTCTAAGGTGAGTCTCTTGTAAGCAACATATGGATGGCTCCTGTTTTTTTACCCATTCTGTCAGCCTATATCTTTTGATTGGGGAATTTAATCCATTCATGTTCAATGATATTACTGTAAATGCATCATTTACAAAGAATAAAAACCATTTTATTCTCTGGTTTTCGTATGTCATATCATATTTTCATCTGTCTTTTTACTCTTTTGGTTATCCTTTCTGCTATTCTTTCTTCTATACTCTCCTCCACCTCTCTCTCTCCTGTCTTTTTCTTTTAGGCTCTAAGCCTTCCTTTAATATTTCCTGCAAAAATGGAGTCTCTTTTATGAACTCTTAGTTTTTGTTTGTTTGTGTATATGTTGTACTCACCTTCATGTTTGAAGCGCAGCTTTGTTGGATAAAGAATTCTTGGCTGGCAGTTTTTCTTTTTCAGTATCCTAATTGTATCATACCACTGTCTTCTTGTCTTCATGGTTTCTGATGAGAAATCCATGCTAAGTCTTACTGGGTGTCCCTTGTATGTGATAGTTTGCTTCTCCCTTGCTGCTTTCAGAATTTTCTCTTTATCTTTGACATTTGACATTCTGAGTAGTATGTGTCTTGGAGTAGGTCTATTTGGATTTATTCTAATTGGGGTACAGTGAGCTTCTTGGACATGTAAGTTCATTTCTTTCATGAGAATTGGAAAATTTTCAGCTATTATTTCCTCAAAATACTCTTTCTGCCCCTTTTCCCCATCTCTTCTCCTTCTGGAACCCCCATGACACATACATATGTTGTTGCATTTCATGTTGTCATTCAACTCCCTCAGCGCCTCATTTTGAGCCTGCTGTTATATGTCTCTAATGTGTTTTTTTTTTTTAAAGATTTATTTATTTACTTTACTCATTTTAAACCCCGCCTTCCCCATTTGCTGTTTTGTGTCCATTCGCTAGGCAATTCTCTGTGTCTGTTTCCTGCCATCTCTTCTCATCCTCCTCCTCCAGTCTTCACCAGGATTTGATCCTGGAGACCTCCGATGTAGGAGAGAGGTGTTCTGCCACCTGCGCCACCTTAGTTCCTGGTTTTTGGAGCTTTCGGAGCATCTCGTCTTGTCTTTCCCCTGTGTCTCTCTCCTGTTACGTCATCATCTTGCTGCATGGCTCCTGGGGCCTGGTGGCTCACCGGCACACAGAGCCTGGCAGCCCATGCGCCTTCTATATATATATATTTTTTTATTTATTTATTTTATTTTACCGGGAGGTCCCGGGGATTGAACCCAGGTCCCTCCATATGGCAGACGGACGCCCAACCATTTGAGCCACATCCGCCCCCCTCTAATGTGTTTTTTATCTCACCTATTGTATCTTTCATTCCCATGAGCTCTGTTACTTTTTTTTTTTTTTTTTTTTTACCGGGAGGTCCCGGGGATCGAACCCGGGTCCCTCCATATGGGAGAGGGACGCCCAACCAGTTGAGCCACATCCGACCCCAGCTCTGTTACTTTTTTATCCAGGACTTCAAATTCTTCTTTGTGCTCGCTCAATGTCTTCTTGATATTGTTTATTTCTTTAGCCATATTGTCTTTCAACTCATTAATTTGATTTTGGAAATTTGTATACATCTTGTTAATTAGTGGTCTCAAATCCCACATCTTTTCTGGGGCTTTGATATATTCCTTTTCTTGGGCCATGTCTTCCATTTTCTTAGTATGGCTCGTAATTTTTTGCTGATGTCTAGGCATCTGATTAGGATGTTAGTTTACTCAAATGCTCAATTTCTTTCTCTTTTGTAGGGATTTACTGGCAAGAGGGTGTGTGTTACTGCTGTTTGTTGATTCTTCATTAAACCTGGATCATTAAGATAGTCCCTGTTAGTTGCTCAAAACTGGGCTCTGGACCCTAGTAATTGGTTGTAAACCTGCTTCCTAGGGCCTTGGGGAGGGAGGCTAAAAAGGCTGGAAAAAGCCTCTTGCTTACCTTTAATTTTCTCATGTGCACTTCCTTTGTCTGCCAGCAGATGGTGCTCTTAGGCAGCCCTCTCAGTTCAAGGCCTGGTCGGAGTGTGTTTGCTGCAACACAGATGGGATCAGTGTGATAGAGGTTCCTGCCTGGAGGCTAAGAGTCTTTTAATTCAAACTTTCTCAGAGATAGTTCTCCAGCCTTCTCTGGCAGCCTCCTCCCTTTTCCTGGGAAGGAAATAATTCCACTCCCCTCTGAAGTCCTTAACAATTGGTCCCAGTTAGTAGAGAGGGAGATAAGGAGGGTTGATCTCTTTCTCTTGGATCTGCTTTGCTGGCTCCCAAGGCAAACAATGGCCTGGCCGCACCCCGCCCGGAAGGGCTTGTGGGGCACAGCAGACCAAATTTGTGAGTAAAAGCTGAGTCAGCCTTAGGCTCTGTCCCTTTCTCTCCCCTTTCCTGGGGAGGTGGATCCCTGGAGCCCCCTTTGTCTGTAGCCAGCTCAGAGGCCTGAGAATTCTAGTGTCTCTTAAGTGTGCGAGAGGAGCCGCTGGTTTCAACTCACAGCTTTGCAGTCGCGATTCCCCTCCCTTTTCCCCCTCTCTCTCCTGGGTGGTGTCCAGCCTTTGCCTGGTGTCCTAAACCCTAGAAGATCTTTTTCCAGGCCGTTTCAGCCTGTCCTCTAGCTATTTTTCTGGGAAAGAAGAAGGTCCCGTGTCTTTCTAGTCCGCCATGTGTCTGCCCTCCTCCAAGACTGGCTCGGGATTCTCTATGGCAGGCTGTTGGTGGAAGGAGGAGACTTGCTCAGAGGCGGTCGTGCCTTCCCAGGAAGAGATGATGACGATTGGCACCAGGAGGAGGCAGTGGATGTGGCGAGCAGTGGCCAAAATCCTTGGGAGCTGTGGACACAGATCCAATAGGACGTGGATGTCAACATGACCCCGCGGTTGGTCTGAGCACCTGAAAAGGACGGAGTTGCATTCTGGAGTGAGGAAGAGCGTGTTGGGGAAGGGTGAAATCGAGGGGTCTATTCTGGACAGGCTCCATTTTTGTTGGTTGGTTGGATTTTATTGGAGAAGTTGTAGGTTTATGGAAAGATCATACAGAAAATACAGAGTTCCCATACACCTGCCCCCATTCTTACTATTTTGCATTACTGTGCTACCTTTGTTATAATTGATGAGAGAATATTATACTGTACCATTAGCCATAGTCCATAGTTTACATTAGGGCTCACGGTGTTGTACAGTCCTATAGTTGGTTTTTTATTTTTTAATTTAATTTAATTTTTAAAAATGATTTTATTTTATTTATTTATTTCTCCCCCCACCTCATTGTTTGCACTTGTTGTCTGTGCTCTGTGTCTTCGTTGTGTGCTCTCTGTGTCTACTTGTCTTCTTAGGAGGCACCAGGAACCAACCCCGGGACCTCCCATGTGGGAGGGAGGGGCCCAATCGATTGTTGTGTCTCTCTTTGTGTTTCCTCATTGTGTCTCCTCATTGTGTCATCTCGTTGCATCAGCTTGCTGCACCAGCCTGTCATGTGAGCTTGCTGTCTTGCTTGTCTTCTTTTTTTTTTTTTTTTTTTTTTTTTTTTTATTTTTTTTATTATAAACACCAGAAAAAGGAAGAAAAAGGAGGTATGGGGACACGTGCATGGTTTCTAATATAGCGAATATTTAGCCTACCCTGATTACCACAAAATCAGGACAGCGAGAATATTCGCATTTGCTTGTCTTCTTTAGGAGGCATCAGGAACGGAACCCAGGACCTCCCATGTGGTAGGCAGGTGCCCATGTGCTTGAGCCACATCTCCTCGTCCAAGGTTGGTTTTTTAAAATAATATTACTTTAGTAACATTTATACTACCTAAAATTTCCTTTTAACCACATTTGGATATATAATTTAGTGGTGTTAATTACAATCAAAAACTTTTTCCATCACCCCAAAACAAACTCTGCACCGATGAAGAATCAACTCCCCGATCCCTACCCTCACCCCGGCCCCTGGTATCCTGTATTCTAGTTTATGGTTCTATGACTTTGTCAGTGAGATCAGACAAGACTTTTGTACAGGCCATGGTTTGAGATGCCTGTTAACAATTCCAGTTTATGTTAAGTAGGCAGTTGGACACACAGTGGGCATTCAGGCAGGGAGTCTAAGCCAGGGCTACCAGTTTGGGAGTCTTTGGTAAACAGCTGGTGTTGAAAACCATGGGACTGGATGGGGTCACTCGGAAGTGAGTATAGGAGAGGAGAGAAGAGAGCAGAGGATGTGTTCTGGGGCTTTCCACGGTTGAGAGATAGGAATTTCCAGCAAAGAAATCCAAGTGACAGAGACTCAGTGAAGCAAATGTTTCAAGGGGGAGGGGAGAGGTCTGTGTGAGGTGGGGAGCAGGGAAAAGGGCTGTGGGGTGAAGCTGGAGAGGAGAGGGCATGCCAGGTTCTGCTGCTTCACAGGGAGCCTAAGCGCAGGGTGTCACAGCAGGGGGAGGCTGTGAAGGGTCGTCTGATGAGTCCTGGAGGGCAGTGTGAATCTCCCCCTGCACAGAGGCCACCTCTGCCCCTTACCTCATCTTCCCATCACAGCTCTCCAGGCCTCCAGTGCGTGGCCAGAGCAGGGAGCCCGGGAGGTGAAGGGCACCTGTCCCCTGAAGGAGCTTGAAACCCACCCTGGAGGGGGCACTGCACTTCCAGGTGGGTGGAGGTGGGTGGGTGGGGTCCTCTGTTGAGGGGCTTGGCGGGGGAGCCATCACAAAAGGGAAGGGAGATAGGCTACCCCTGTGTTTTTCCAAGAGTGGTCCTGGACTGGAAGTACCCCCGGTCACCTGGGACTTTGCTAGCAATGCGCCTTTTCAGACCACCACCAGGCTGTCTCCCCAAAATGGCTCTGTGACCTGGGGCAAGTCACAGCAGCTGGCTCGGAGCCTCCGCCCCTCATCTGTAAGGGGATATTGTGAGTCAACGGGTCAGGAAAAGAACTTAGACAAGAGTCACCCCAGACCTATTGAATCAGCACCTGTGGGGGTGGCCTGCCGTCTGCAATCGAACAAATCCTCCAGGAGTTTCTGATGCACCCTCAAACAGCTGTGTGGCCCCCGTGGTGGGAGGTCCCCAAACCTCAGCAGCCTCAGCTGCCCCCTTGGCCTGCTGGTGGCTCCTTGAAGAGCAGATGAGGGCACCAGATGAAACCTGTGGGGCAGCCCGTGCTCCCCACCTGCTCCCTCCAGGTCTGAGCTCACATTCCTGGGAAGGAAGGGTCAGGATTCACCAGGCAATGGTGGTTTTCTTTGGGGAGGCAGGGGAGGAGAGGACAGAGGGAGAAGGTCTAGGTAGGGGTAGGATTGGGAACCTGTCAGGAAACGGGGCAGGGATGGAGGGGTGCAAGGTCTTTGCTTGGCTTCCTTTGAGGGTTCCTGAACCCCAACTCTAGGTCTCTCTCTCTTTTTTTTATTCTTCCAAAAATTCATTTCATTACACTTGTTAGAACATTATAAATGCAGTTAAGCTTTAAGCCAGCAGTTTAGATAGATATTTAACACATATTTTGGATCATTGCTTTTTAGGAGTACACTTAGACAGACTTAGGAGTTAGCTAAAAGCTGACTTGTAAGAGGCGAGCAATTGTAGGTTTGTTAAGTAAGATTTTTAGGGACTGCTGGGTGTTGAAATTTTTGATAAGATGAGAAGGATCAGAGGAATAGGATTTGAGATGATGTTTGATTTGGGAGAGATCAGAGAGGGAGAAGGGGACGCGAATGTGAATAATGCTTTCTGTCTGGGCCACTTTCTGGAGAGAGAGGACAGGAGCTGGAGAAGGAGTCTGGAGAGTGGGGGTTTGGGCTGAGAGCAGGTAATGGGTGGGGAGAAGGGAGCCCAGGGAGAGGTGTGGGGAAAGGGAAGGAGGATGGAGCAAGTTCATGGGGCGCTGATGAGGTAGGTGTACGGGAGTGTGATTGGAGGGCTCGAGTCTGGAAGAAGGGTTTTCTGTGTGAGGAAGGTGGGGAGGGGCAGGGAGGGGATGCAAGCACTGGCCCCGGGTGCCTGCATGATGAGGGGTGAAAGTTGGGGGAGCCTGGTCTGCCAGATGGAAGTGGAGATTTTCAGAGTTTGTAGGGAGTGAGAGAGGAGGAGAAGGAAAGTTTCTGAGAGGGTTTTTGGTATAAAAGAAGGATCTGATAAGAGGAACAGGATTGACAAAGGGAGAGATGATTACGAAGGAAAAGAAATGCCTGAACGTTTTAATACCAAGTGAATAACCTAATTGCTTTCAAAGAAAAGTAATACGTAATGCTTTTATGATATTTGTGTGCAATATCCCCTCTTCCATTGAGGATATTTGATGTAAAGGAAAAAAAAAACAAAAGAACTCAGTTCCACAATAAAATACAAAAGTGGCAAAAAAAGAAAGAAATGCCTGAACGTAAGGAATTTCTGACCACTTGCTGGTGCACTGGATGAAATTTGGAAATTGAAAGTGCCATTCGCCAGCCGTTGACTTTCCTCGTCCAGTTTGTTTTGCGGCCACACAGAGGTCAAATAGAAAATGAGATTTTTAGGTTTGATGCCTCCTTTGGGGTTCAGAGTTTTAAGGTCATGAAGGAGACAACCCAGAGGCATGGTTTTTTTTTGGGGGGGGGGGCGAATTGAATTCCCCATCTTAGGTGGCATGGGTGAGACTAAGGATCTTTAAAAAGGAAAGAACAGGGGAGATTCCGAATGAGACAGGCGTCCCCGAATCAGTCGGAAATCACCCAAGGAAATGGGAGACCGCACTGGAGCCAAGGAGGTCTCTTCCCACGAGGATGCAGGCATACTGCCCGCAGTGGCCCTCGAGGACAGTGAGGATCACTGACCTAGTGCTAGGAGTTTTTCAGCGGGTTGTCCTGGACAACAGAAAAAGAGAGAGAGAGCAGGATCCTCCAGCAGAGAAATCCTTGACTCACCCAGCTATGACTCCGTGTCCGGTGTTGGATGGGTTCTCGGCAGCGGCAGGGTGGAGATTCCTCACCAATCAGTCAGTCTCTGCCATCCCAGATCTGGGTTTTTCGACATCAAATGTTAGAGAAAAACAGCTCTCGCTGGCATGTAGAGACTGAAGATTGCAGGCAGGAAGTTTATTGGGAAGCTCTCCCAACAGAGGGGGTCTGAAGAAGAGACTTCAGAGCCTCCTCCGCCCCCTAGAAGGTGGTGGATATGGCTTTATAGAGTACATCAATAGGTGGGGAAACTGATTACAGCCTGGGGCCAAATGGCCAGCTGGGAGTAGGCTAGGAGATCTTGGAATGTGGGAGGGGTTGGGGAGGGAGTGATGGCCCTTGTCTGCTCCGTTTTATTTACTCTTGGGAGGGGATGAGCTGCCCCTAGGCTATGGCTTGCTCAGTTGGTTGGGTGGGTTATGGCTGGAGGCTGCCTGTCCTCAACTTATGCCACAGAAGCATTGATTCACGGTCCTATGGCCTGTCGATCATTGCAAACCTTGTAAGGGGCGGACTCTAACATTCTTAACTCTTTGATTATATATATGTATGATGAAGGACCTAAGTAATGGGAATACTGGGCAGAACAGAAGGGTGAGGGGATTCGGGCCGTCGGCTCAGTCTGTCTACTTCCTGCTGTTATGGGGCGGTGAAGGGTTCCCTTCTGTTCTGTCCAGTGGGTTCTGATTTCTGGACCTGAAGAGGTTGGTATTGGCATTCATGCAGCAAGAAGATGCTGTTCACATATTCCAGAGCTGTTGATTGTATGATTCGGATGTGAATCAGACGAGAAGCTGTAAGAGACAAGGCCCAAAAAGCAGCAGAGAATAATAGCAGTAGTGGTGTTATAATGGGTAAAAGGATTGATTTTAGGGGTGAGGAAAAGAGAGCAATGAGGATAACCAGGATTGATTTCCAGAGCTGTTGTCTCGGGCCATCTGAATGCTTTGTTTTCTTTTGAAAAAAAATTTTTTTTTTATGGGTAAAAATCAAAATTCTCACAATACATACAAACATTTGCAAAATGATATATAAATATATATGCATATATGTGTATTTGCTTACAAAAATGTTATTTTTATATATATACATATATTTTAAGAGGTGCTTAGATTACCCAAAATATTACACGGAACCCACTGGGATTTTAGGTATACTTCCAGAGACTGGAGCCTCCCGCCTACCTATGTGCCAGGTGTGCATGAAATCTAGGTGGAGCTGCAACTCCTACCCTACAGCTCAATGGACTCATCCAAGTCACCTGGTGAGGAGGCAACGATGGGCAATGGCCATCCCACGGAATGGAGAGGGCCTGCATCTGCAGGCAGGATCATCCCACCCACCATATTCTTTTGAAATTTTAAGATTTTCTCCTACCTGCCCAGTTTTGTTAATAAAAACAAATTTCATTTATGATTGCACAGGTACTTCCCACGCATCTTGTAACGTTCTCATGGTTGGTTTTGAGATTAGTGCATCCTGCTGGGTTAGGGACAGGGGTGGGGGTTTGGGGTCATCTGTTATCAGGGCAGGGGAGACCTGCCAGCGCCGACTGGGGTCACAGAGAGTTATTTTGCTAAATGGAGCTAACAACACTTTATAGGTCTTGTGTGTGTGTGTGTGGGGGGGGCTGTTTGTTCTTTTCTTTTTTTAAAAACTTTATTTCAACTTCAAAAATTAAAATAACTGACAAAAGGCAGCTTAACAAATTATGGAAGCATTATTTTTAAAAATCCTGTCTGGATTTTTTTTAGTCCCCAAAAACAAGCTCAATTGTTTCTCCTGTGTTCCAAAATATGAATAAATTAGCACAGATTGGTTAAATGATATGACCAAGAAAAATGCTTAGTCATATTCACATCTTCATGCAACTCTCTCATCCTCCCTTTTTCTGTGCCCTTGGGAGGGCAACATCCTGACCTTGGCTTTCTCTTGCCCCACCTTCTAGAATCACTGCTGCCTACTCCAGGCTCCCTTCTTGCCTTAGTTCCCATTCCCTTAGGCTGCCAGGTTCCCTCCCCTGCATGTCCCCAAGACACAGGGACCTTTGCTTCTTTTTCCTAATATTTACACAGTACTTACTGCAGGTCAAGCACTTGTCTAAGCTCTTTTCCTGTACTTCCTCACTGACTCACAATATCCTCTTACAGATGAGGACTCTGGCTTGCCCCAGGTCACAGAGCCGTCCCAGGGAGACAGCCTGGTGCTAGAGTCTGTCCTTCCCCCTTGCTGCTCACCAGGGGGCTGTGCCGCAGTCCTCACCACTCCCACTTGGCTCCTGGGAGGCCACGGGGCCTACCTCTTACTTGGGTCTTCTCAGTCTCCTTCACCATCTTCTCCTCCTCCTCTCTCTGCTCAACCTAGGTTTTTTTTCCTAGAGCCTCTCACACCCTCCCATGCCCTTCCCATCTGTGGAGTCTCCACTCTCCTGCATGCAAGTTTTGAGTTCCAGACCTAAATATTGAACCACCCACTGGACATCTCCATCTGGGTGTCCCACAGGCACTGTTCCCAAGTTGCTCATCTGTCCTCAATGTAGTTATCATCCACTGTTTCCAGCTCAGATCAGAGAAGGGTGCCCCAACTTTCCAGCTGCTAGGCCACAAATCCCCTGGTCTCTGCTATTTGGTGTGTGGTCAGGAGGGAGAAGGCCACACAACCAGCACCCTGAGCCCTGCTGGTCCACTTTCCCAGCTGTTCCCCGATACCCGCCACTCCCACCCCCACCACTGCCTGGTGACCAAGCCCCCTTTCCCCACTCTTGCCCTTCTTCCACTTGTCCACACAGCACCCAGAATGGTCTTTGTAGAAAGCGAGTCAGATGATGTCACCCTGTTGCCAAAAGCCCCTGGGTCTCCCTTGCCCCTGGGACGCCATCCAAGCCCCTCCGCGAGCCAATCCCAGCCTTGAACCCAGCATGGTGACACTCCAGGTTTATTTAAGGTTTTCAAACACGCCGTGTCTCCTGCTCCTCAGCATTGGCGCAGGCTGCCCCCTTCACCTGCGCCTGAATCACCTGTCCTACTTCCCCTGCTCTTTCGGGTCTCAGTTTAGATGTCACTTTCCCTAGGAAGCCTTCGGCCACCCAGTGACGCTGGGCGAGGTGACTCCTCGTGGCTCCCGTGGCCTCCGTTGTACCTCTGGTCAAACAGGGCTTTTGTCAGAGTCAGGATGGCCGGTTTACTTGGCTGGGGCGTGAGCTCTGTGAGGGCCAGGTGGGATCTGCTGCTCCCCACCGCATCCTCGGCGCACTTCGGAGTCTCAATGTTCATTGAATGAACAAGTGAGTGAGGAGATGACTGGCCCAGGGAGCCGCCGTCTCTGACACAGTATCATGGGAGTGAGGCGGGTGCCCCCTCGGCGGGTAGTAGCAGGGGTTAATTGAGAGGATTGTAAAGCACCCCTACATCCCCATCACCCTGGGGGTGCATGGGTGGTCAGGAGTAAGGCCTGCCTCCTTTCCCCTTCTCTTCCCTCCCCTCCTGCCGTGGCCTGTAGATGCTGACTAACTATTGTCCTGCCGGTCCCTGCCTCGTCACAGGGGCCTTGTGGACACAACCCTGCAGCCTAAAGACCGGCTGGAATGCTAATGTGGCAGGCCTGTCCATCCAGGACACTCCGCTGGAGGCTGACTCCTCCAGGGACACCTTTCTTCCTTCCACGAATGTTCCCAAACCCCGGGTCCCGGAGCTGTGTCCCCTTCCCAGGACCCAGAGAGGAAAGATACGGCCGCCAGCAGCCCGAGGCGCTTCCTTGTGCCCCTCCAAGGTCAGAGAGGAGGCCTCAGACTTACTTGCTAATGCACCATTTATTTCTTTTGCAATTTTCTTTGCAGGCTGGGCCAGTCCTGATGTTCACACGGTGTGGTCAGGAAATGAGCTTGAGGCAACTGCAGGCAGAGTGACATTTGGTGCCCCGTGGTGCTGGAGATGGCTTGGGCCTTGGGGCTGGGGGAGGAGCTGCCTGGCTTTTTGCAATTCCACTTTTTGAGGCCGGAGGCTTCTTCAGCCCCAAACACGTGGGTGACCTGACTGTGCTGGCCCTCCCGTGATCCCTGGCAGACTGTTCCGGTGGAATTTCTATTTTTAGTAGTCGAGTTGTTTGAGAAATTGGAGGGCTTCTACTTCCTTTTGAGCTGAAGGCTTCTTAAAATATTTATATCTTTGCTTCTGTGGAATCCAGGAAGGTCCTCTTAGCCCAAGGAGAGGTCAACAGGTGGAGTGGGGTCATCTGGGAAACGGACCTTGCACCATCATGTTCTCCATACACAATGAGCACCTGGTGGGCTTGGCTTGGTACGGGACTGGGGATATGGGATGTCCCTGCTCTCCAGTGCAGGGGAGGGACATGGAAACAAATAATTAATGCATGCCCAGGTTGGGGAGGGTGGTGACGGCAGCTTGGGCACGGTGCCACAGGAAGGCAGTGCCAGGAGCCCCAGCCGTGGGAGGAGGGAGATAGGCTAGGAAGGGAGAAGGACCCGCCAGGCAGGGGCGACAGTGCCAGCAGACATGTGATGATGTGAAAGAGCCTGGTGAGGGTGGCAGAAGCCAGGGGTCCAGTGTGGTTGGGTCTGTGGTGGGTAAGCGAGAGGGATGGCCAGGTGTTGAAGGGTTGTCAGTACCACACCGAGAGGTATGAACGCTACCCTGAAACCCACGTGGAATTTTAACTGGGGAGTGACACGATCAGATTTGCAATTTAGAAGGGTCCCAGGGGGATGAGTTAGCACTGTCTTTTGCCTGCACACTCACAGCCAAAGTGTCATCAAATGGTTGCCCTTACCTTGTGCTGTGCATTCTGGTGTTTTCTAGTCTAGTCTATTTCATTTGTTGTTTTTTTAAAAATGTTGTTTGCAGCCCTCTCAATTGATTTCTTGTCTCCCTAAATGTTTTTGATCTGTAGTTGGAGCAACCTTTGATGGGAGAGAGGGAGATTGGAGGCAGGAGTGCAGGCGGAGACGGCTGGCCCACTCCAGCCAGGAAGTGACCAGAGCCCTGGGGCAGTGGCAGCTGCCCTCCAGTGACTCCCAGCTCTGGAGTGAAAGCTCCACCCAGGCAGGTCTCATCCCCCAAGGCTGGGCACAGCCCTTAGGATCAGTGGGTTCAGCACCTCCCCTCAAGGGGAGCAGCAAGAAAGCCCTGTTATTGTGTCTTGTTTACAGTCCAAAAGCTGTGGTTTCATAACTCAGACACAGTGCATGGTGCCTGAAAGTCATTTCATTAAATGCCACGTAGAATCAAAACAGAAATTATATCTCGGGGACAAAGCCCATTGAGCCGGGAGCCAGACATTCTGAATTAGAAGCAGAATAGTCTCGAGGCACTGGAATTGTCTGTCGGAGGCTGTCCCCATCTGCGCTGCCAGCTTCTGTCTGGTCCAGCCTTCGGTGCTGCACCCTGCCCCACGGCCCCCTCCCGGCTCACACCTGAGTTCCGGGATTGGGGTCCAGGTGTGGCAGTGAGGGGACAATGACAGCCAATGTCATTATCACACACCTGCTAGGTACCCTGCATCGAACTAAATATTCTACATATATTATTAATAGCTGTATGTTCAACCCTTTCAGAGGGGAACACTTTCTATATATGAGGAAACTGAGGCTAAGGAAGGTACGTTTTTGGCTTCAGGTCCCACAGCTAGTGAGAGGCAAAGACAAGGCTTGAACTTCAAACTCAATGGCTCTGAAGCCCAACTTTTCTGTCCTAGGCTGCCTTTTTTCCCGTTTGTTCTTTGCTTTTGCAATGAGATGATCAAAGTCTAGAGACGTGAACCCATCAAATCAGAATGACTGGGATAGGGCTTAGAAACCAACATTGAAAACAAACAAAACTCCTTTGTCATTCTGTGCAGCTAGGGCTGAGAACAGCTGCTCTAGAGGGCAAGGAAGGGGTGAAAAGGGCTCTGGCGTCTGCCTTCCACCCCCGGGGACCCACCCACTGGCTCATCCGTGTAGACATGGCAGAAGAAGGAGCCACTTGTCCAGGCCTGTTTCAGCTCTGACCCTGCAGCCCGGTGAGCTCATCCCTCCACCCCAGCCCCAGGTGGGCTGGGCTTGGAGGAGGATGGGAGAGCTGGGAAGAGCTTATCAGCAGTTAGACTCTCATGGAGGAGTTTCCCACTTGAAGAGGAGGTGGCGATATGGAGGGCAGGGCAGGGGCAGTGACCTCAACTTTGGACCTAATTTGGATGTGTATAGGAGGGTGCACATAAATAAAGGGAGCAAATGCTGTGCTGTTAGTTTTCCAATCCATTAATTTTCACTTTTATGTTTATTATTTCTTCCCATCTACTTTTCTTAGGTTAATTTTGTTGTTCTTTTTTGAACTTCCTACTTTGGACACATAATCAATTTCCTTTTTTTTTTTTTTTGGTTTATTTAAATATAAGTTTTTAAGGGTATGAATTTTCCTCTGAGAACTATTTTAGATGAATTCCATAGACTCTGATATATAATATTATCATCATTATTATTATTTCTATAGATTTTGCAATTTGGGTTCTGGCTTCCTTTTTTTTTTAAACAACAAAAGTCTTTCTTTTATGTGCCTTCAATTTCAGGGTCAAATTTTAAAGCTGAATTGGTTATCCAATGGCTCCAATGAACTTTTTTTTTTGAAGACAATTTATTGAAGTATCTCATTCATGCATGTACAGACATAAACAATAAGTGTTCAGTAAACATTGTGAACTTACAAAACAAACATGGATAACATCATACAAGGCTCCCACACATCACCCCACCACCAATACTTTGCATTGTTGTGAAACATTTGTTAACAAATTATGAAAGAGCATCATCAAAGTATTCCTACTAACTATAGTCCGTACCTTACTCCCCTATACTTTTTTTTTTAAGGATTTGTTTATTTATTTACTTTTATCCATCCTCCCCCGCCCCCATTTTTTCTGTTTCTGTGTCCGTTCGCTGGGCGACTCTGTGTCCGTTTCCTGCCCTCTCTTCTCATTCTTCTTCTCCTGTCTTCACTGGGATTTGATCCTGGGAACCTCCAATGAGGGAGAGAAGCATCCTACTGCCTATACCACCTTAGTTCCTGGTTTTTCGGTACGTCTCGTTTTGGCTCTTTCTTGTGTCACTCTCCTGTTACATCATCATCTTGCTGCGTGACTCGCAGGGCTTGGTGGAGCATCCACGCATGGGGCCTGGCAGCCCACGTGCCTTCTATATTTATATATTTTTAATCTTTACTGGGAGGTCCCAGAGATCAAACCCAGGTCCCTCCATATGGGAGACGGATGCCCAACCACCCAAGCCACATCCATCCCCCTGCTGTATCTCTTAAGGTTGGCCAAAGATACCTAGAGTTACAGTCTTTTCCCATACAAGATGGTCATATAATAAATCAGGCTTAGTTTATCACCAGCATTCTGAAAACCAGACCTAGGGAGAAAAACTAGGTCTGGGGACACACACATGGTTTCTAATATAGCAAATGTTTAGCCTACCCTGATTATCACAAAATCAGGACAGCGAGAATATTCACATGGCTTCCTTTTTGACTCATGCATGAGTTATTTAACAAAGAATTTTTCTTTCCCAAGGTAGTAGCTCCCCCTGTCCCAATTTTGTGATACATTTCTAATTTTACTACATTGATTAGCGAATGTTGTTTGCATTTTTTCTACTTTTGGGAATTCACTGGGATTTTCTTTGTAGATTAGTATATGGTCATTGTTTTTTTTGTGTTTTTTTTTTTTGTCATTGTTTCATTGCCACTTGAAAATAAAGGGTTCTGTTTTCAGGTCTCCTATATCTTTGTTTTTTCTTCTCTGAGATGGCTCCCTCGTGTGTTTGCTCATTGTTTTTGCTTGTTGTCTGCTTGTTGTCTGTTTTTTTTTGTTTTGTTTTGTTTTTCTGTTTCTCCTTTAGGAGGCACCGGGAACTGAACCCAGGACTTCCCATGTGGGAGGTGGGCACCCAACTGCTTGAGCCACATCCACTTCCTGCTCATTTTTTTGTTTTTCAGGTTGTTTACTCCTTGTTTTTGCTTGATGTCTGCTTGTTATTTGTTTGTCTCCTTTAGGAGGCACTGGGAACTGAACCTAGGACCTCCCATGTGGGAGGCAGGTGCCCAACTGCTTGATCCAACCACTTCTCTCCTATATCTTTATTGTTCTTTATTCACTTGATCTGTCATTCCCTGGGAGAGATTTCTTGGCTTCCACTATTAATGTGTTTCCATCTATTTCGCCTTTTACACCGTGTAGTTTTTGCCTTGTGAATGTTGCTGTGATTTTGGTGCCTAGAAAATTAATTATTATATCTCTATTATGAACTGCACCCTTTATTATTACAAAAGTCCTTTCTTTGTCTTATTTGATGCTTTTGTCTCAAATGCATCCCTGATTGAAATTAACATCAAAACTGCTGCTTTCTTTGCATATTCATTTGCCCAATCTACCTTTTCTCAGCCTTTTATTTTCAAAGTTTCTAAATCACTTTGTTCTAGAATTGGCTCTTAAATACAGCAAAGAGTTAGGTTTTATGCTCAAATACAATCAGAAAATCTTTTCCTTTTAAAGGGGGATTTATTGATATGACAGGTATAGTATTTTTCTTTTTAACAAATCAACTTTATTGACACATATTAATAAAGCATACAATTCGTTCAAAGTGTACAATCAAGGATATTTGATATAATCACATAGGTGTGCATTCATCACCTTAATCATTATTAGAGCATTTTCATTATTTCAGTAATAATAAACAAACAAACAAGGTATAGTCTTAATTCTGGCATTGTTGTATGTTTTTATGATTTTATTTATTTTATTTTTATATTTCCATAATGTAGTTTGTTTACTTTTTTGGGGGGTGGGTGCTGGGTTTGAGGATTGAACCCCAGATCTATATGTAGGAAGCCTGTGCTTAACCACTGAGCTACACTGGCTCCCCAAAGTTGGTTTTTTTCATTTGTTTTGTTTTTGTTTTTAGGAGGTACCAGGAATCGAACTTGGAACCTTGTATGTGGGGAGCAGGCACTCAAATACTTGAGCTACATCTGCTCCCCTATGTTTACTTTTTTGTGGGTAGTTTCTTCTGATAGTTTAGTTTATAACTATGACTTTTATAAGGTCCTCAATTTCCTGCTTTTTTCAGACAGTATCTATTGATGCCCTGCTGAAAACAATTATGAAGAGTATATCCCTTTTTTCTCCCTCTTTTCTGCCTTCGAATGATCTAATAATGAGGATAGTTATATTTCTTAGTGTTTACTTTCATGTAGTAAAATGTATTTATGCTATCCTTTTCTTACCTTTGTTCCCCACCCCTGTTCCCCAGCTTAAAAAAGATAAAGAAATCAGCATACTAATAACTAATCCCTTCTTTACTACTTCATTGTTAAATTCAGAGTTTGTAATGTTAACATATGATTTAAACCCTCACATTGGCCCTATAAGTAGATTTTCCATTAGTCTCCTAATTTGCTGAAATCCCTTCTCCAACAGTTTTATGAAGAGGGGCTCATTGAAAAAATATTCCCCAAGTTCTGTGAATTCAAAAAGGTTTCTGGTCTTTTTGTTTGTTCATTCTTGTCTGGATTTAAAATTCTTGGGGCACACGAGGACTTTGTGGGCATCACCTCCTCCTATCTTTTAGCATTGAGTGTTGTACAAAACTCTGAGTCTAGTCCGTGTTTTTTCACCCCTATAAATGGCTTGTTCTTTTTGCTTGGTTGTGCAAAGGATTCTTTTTTTTTTTTTTTTTAATTATTATTATTATTATTATTTTAGAGCAGTTGTAGGTTTACAGAAAAATCATGCAGAAAGTAGAGTTCCCATCCCCACCCCTCCAGGTTCCTTTGTATCTCTCTCTCTCTCTCTCTTTTTTTCTTTTTTCTTTTAACTCTAGAAAGTTCTCTGGACAGGTTTTTGTCATTTTTTTCCTGAGACATGGTATGCCCTTTCAATCTCTAAATCCAAGTCTTCTTTTATCAGGACGTTTTTCTTGAATTATATCTTTAAATGTATATGTTCCATTATTTCAGTTTTTTATTCTGAGATGGATGTTGGATGTTTTGCTGGTTTTCCAGATCTATCATTTGCTCTGTAATCCTTTTATACTCTTCATTTTCCATTTGCTCATTTCTCTTATTCTTCATGTCCTTGATTGTTTTCGGCAATGCCTATTCTCCTTTGAGCTGCTTTCCATTTTGTCTTCATTACTGGGAAGATTTTATTTCCCCCCTTATTCCTTTTCTGAGTTCTTGCAGCTCAAATCTTATTGTCTCCTGTTTTTTTTTGTTTTTTTTTTTTTCGATTTTCCCTGACCTTTAATATCTCTGCTTTGTGCTCTTGCTTTCTGGAGATGATTCCCCTATTAATTTTTTTGTTTGTTTTCCATTTGATTCACAGTGCAAGACTTGTTAGCAGTTTTCTTGTATTCTATAGCAACATTTTTACTAGTAAGTTTTCACTTGCTAATTGTTTTCCTGTTCATTTTCTCCTTTGGAAAAATAATTCTTACAGTGTCTTCCTTCAGATTCTGTGCTGTTTGCTTTTTTTTCCTCATCTTTGAGTAAGGTGGGTTACTCCTCAACCATCCATTTGCCGGAGGTTTGTGTGGGAGAAGGAGCTGGGAATTTTCCTAGTAACCAGGGTTATGTGCTGCTCATATGCAAAGTCTGGCTTCTCCTTGCTTCCTGCAAATGTGGCTCATCTGTGTGATTCCTTTACTTCTTGGAACCAAACCTAACCTAGCCATCATCTCTCACACCTCCTTCGTGTCATTGACTGGGGATCCCCTGTGGGAACTTCCTTCCCAAACCTCTGCCTCAGGCTTTACTGCTTTAGGCAGCCCTCTGACTTGCTTGGGCTTGGGGTTTCCTGTCTCTTCTGTTTTCATTGAAGAAGGAGTTTGTATTGAAGATGGAGCTCGCATTCTGTTTCTCTTTCTTGCTTTGCGGTGCTTTCTCCCACCCCCAATTTATTGAGGTATAATTGACTTACAATAAACTGTGCATATTTAAACTCTACTATTTAGTTAGCTTTGACATATGCATACACCCATGAAACTATCACCACAATTAAGAGAAGGAACAGACCAGCCACTCTGCAATGTTTCCTCCTGCCCTTTTGTAACTTCTCCCTCCTGCTCTTCCTTGCCCCTCCCGGCCCCATTCCCAGGCAACCACTGATCTGCTTTCTTTCTTTAGTTTGCATTTTCTCAAATTTTATATAAATAGAATCTTACAGTATGTTTTCTTGTTTCTCTGGCTTCTTTTCACTCAGCATAATTATTTTGAAATTCATCCAATTTTTGCATTTAACAATGGCTCATCCCTTTCATTGTTATGTGGTGTATCAATTGTGTGGATATACCACAAATTGTTTATCCTTTTACCTGTTGATGGTCATTTGGGTTGTTCTAGGTTTGGGACCATTAAGACGAAACTTCTATGAACATTCGTGTGCAAGTCTTTATGTGGACATATGCTTTCATTTCTCTTGGGTAAGTGCCTAGGAATGGAATGGCAAGGTCATATTGTAGGCGTATGTTTAACTTAAGAAACAGCCAAACTGTTTTCTAAAGTGATTGTACTATATTTATTCCCCTGAGCAGTGCACAGGAGCTCTAGTTGCTCGAGATCCTTGCCAACACTGGGCCAGTCTTTTTAATTTTAGACATTCTAGTGGGTGAGCAGTGGTATCCCTGTGTGGTTTTATTTTATATTAATGTCAATTAATGACACTGAGCATCTTTTCATGTGCTCATTTTCCATGCATATGTCTTCTTTGATTGATTATTCAAATCCTTGGCCCATTTTTTAAAATTGGGTCGTTTGTCTTATTACTAAGTTATAAGAGTCCTTTATTATTGTCTAGATACAAGCCCTTTATCAGAGAGATGTTTTGCACATATTTTCTCCCAGCCTGTGCTCTTCCTTTTCATTTCTTTGACAGTCTTTTGAAAGGCAAAGGTTTGTAATTTTGGCGAAGTCCCATTTATTGTTTTGTTTATCCCCCCTCTTATAGTTTTGTGTTTTTGTGTTATATTTAAGAGATCTTTTCCATACCTAAGATCACAGAGACTCCCACCTGTGTTTTCTTCTAGAAGTTTTATAGTCTGGCTCTTACACGTTCAGTTCATTTTTGTATGCGGCGTGGGGTAAGGGTTGTGGGTCTTTTTTTTTTTTTTTTTCTGTGCATACCTCTCTTCGAGGTGGTTTCTGAGAGGAAAAGGGAGATATGCCAAGTCCTCTACTGTGTTCCAACCTGAAGGCCCCATTCAACTGGGATTTCTTTAATAGGCCAGTTTATATTTTCTTACCATTTTAAGAGGCATTTCTTGTGAAATGGTCAGATAAATCACAGAGAAATAAACAAGTATTTTGCACATCTGAGTATCCCAATTAATAATGTGTTAAATTTCTTCTTTCTGGATCTGGATCCATTCATCTAGCAACCCAGAGGAGTGGGAAGGACACAGGCCCTGGAATCAGCCTGAGCCAGCTGTGGCTCCAGCTCAGGTCCTCACTTCTTCTTTTCTCTCTCTCTTTTTTTTTTAGGAGGTACGGGGGATCGAACCTGGGACCTTGTACATGGGAAGCAGGCGCTCAACCAACTGAGCTACACCTTCTCCCCTTCACTGCTTCTTTACTGTTAAATGTGGGGGGTAGGCAAAGGATCTGGTCTCCTATCCCCCAGCTACAGTAGGCCTCTGGAATGCTCTTCCACCCTTTCTGATTTCTTCTTCTTTTCTACTTCTGGCCCAAATATTTCTTTTCTGCCTCAACATCTCTGATTTTCAATTGACCAGCAGTACCCACTGGGGCCCCATGAGCCATAGGGTCTTGCTTGGGTGATGCCAGCCTTTCCCCTTCCAGCCCTCCCCAGCAATGGGGCTACCACCGGAACATGTGCAAAGAGTTCTCCAAAAACCAGGGACCCCTACTTGGGGGAGCGATGCTGAGCCAGAGTCACTGTGACCTTCTTGTCCCCCCAGGAAGGTGTAATGCTGCCATGCAATTCTTAAGACATGGGTCACAGATAACGTAGACCAGAGAAGCTATTAACCTTGTCCAAAATCCCACAAGCAGTCTTCCAGACCAGACTGGCTACAGAGCCCACTGCCCCATGCTGTTTGGCTGAGGATATGGTTCTCCTGGGAAGAACCTTGAAGGCACCCCAAGAAGTGCCTCTAGACCTTGGAAATGTAACCACTCTAAAAGTTGAATTTCTAATGAGCATAAATTGGATCAGAGCTGTGTGCAGTCTTAAAGAAAGAACTGCTCCCAAGCCTGTAGGACTTAGCAAGCTGACTGGACGATGTAAAGAAAGAGGTGGGCTTGGGACTGGGACTGTCTGTGGGGGGGACTCAGTTATGTTTTCATCCATGCCATATGGAGAGCTGGGGGACAGCCCTCCAGGTCTATTTGCCTGGAGGTCAGAGGTCCTCCTGCAGAAAGAGTGGAAGCACAAAAACAACACAGTAGACCAGGTTCATTCATTCATTCAGTAACTATTTACTGAGCTTGGACTATGTGTGTGGGACTGTTTTAGGTGCAATCATAAACAAAGTGTTGAAAGAAGAGGAGCTTCTTAACTCAGCCCATTGCCTGAATTTTCATTTTCTCCAAAGCCCCAGGGCAAGGGGCTGAAATGGAAGAGAAGTAAAAAAGGGAATGGGCAGCGTCTCTTTGAGAGGAGGTAGAGCTGAGATTCATCAGCTCACACCATTGCAGGGAGCAGGAGAGGAGAACCACAAGGAGGCCAGAGCAGTGTGCCTGGTGACCCTGGGACACCCAGATCCCGTGACTCCTTCCAGGAGAGAGGCCTGGGGCAGCAGCTGAAGGGAAGACTGCATGTCTGGGAGAGAGTAGTCCAGTCCTGGTCAAAGACCAGTTACTCAATGTAAATTAAAAAAAAAAAAAGTTTCTGATTTATACATCAGCCATACGAGCTTGGCTAATAATGTGAGTCTTCCCTGTCAACTAATCTATGTGCTGGTTCTGACATGGTGTTTTTGGGTTGGGCCAGTACAGTGATAAATGCTGCCTCAGGAGGCTTCTTGGAGGATAGCCAGCTGGCTTTAGCCTCCAGTGACTCAGCTAGAGAAAGGTCATGTTCAGTTCAGGTGCAAAAGTTGTGAAATCCAGTGGCAAAAAGCCAGGTGAATTCATGTCATCCCAAGCTTTTCATCAGCCTCTGCAGCTGGGGGTATGGCTGGGGTCACAGTGTGAACTGAGAAAAGGGAAGGAAGAAGACCCCTACACAAGGCTGTCCCTCCTGTGCCAAGGAAACATGTTGTTAGGGCCTGGGCCCTGGGCCCCAGTCATTCCATTATTCAAACTTGGTTTTCTCTTCCACCACTTTTTTTCCTTCTTTTTCACTTCTTGGGAAGTACCAGGGATTGAACCCCTGACCTTGTACATGGGAAGCAGGCACTTAACCAATGAGCTACAACTCTTCTTCCAGTACTCTTCTGAGAACAGCTGTACCATGTGCAGGACACTGCACTGAGCTCCAGGTGAGGCAAAGAGATGAATTGAGGGGACCAAGGCGGGGCCAGATAACTGATCTACCTGTGTTGGCCCAGCCTGGCTTGATTATCTGTCTGCACCTGATGCCCTTTGTTTTCTTACCTCCCAAGAAGGGTTCTGTGGGGCCAGGCAGTGGTCAGGCCAGGTAAGGTCCAGGAAGCAACCTGGCCTGGTGGAAAGATCAAGCATTTTGGAGTCAGACTCGAAACAGACTCTGGACACGTTCTAGCTGTCCTCTGGTCAAGTTGCTGAACATCTCTGAGCCTTAATTTCCTCATTTGTAAAATGAGTCCTGGGAAAAACCTAACACCCGATGATGCTTAATTCGTGATAACCCCCTTCCTCTCCCCCAGCAGGCACTCAAGAAGTTCACAGATGCTTCACCCCAGAGGAAGAAGGTGCAGGCGCACCTCAGTCACATCTGCTTTGCTTCCTTGATGGGCAGCTCTGATGCCAAGGAACCTTTCCCAGAGAGAAGTGCCGAGGGAGGCGCGTAAGACAGGGTGGCTGGGTCTCGGGGACTGAGTGAAGACAGGGACGCGACCATGGTACTTGCTGTTGTTTGCTTGATCCATAGCCCAGGCTGGATTAACATAAATTCAATATTCAGTCTGTTCTGAAGCACAGTTTGGGGTTACATGGCTTTTGAAAGTTTTGACAGAATGCACAAGGCGTTAAATTAAATTAAAACAAAATTGCAATCACCGAGTTAATGACTGTGACAATACCAATAACTCACAACCAAATTAATGCAATATTAGATCTCATCATGATACTGATAATCTGTTTGCAGCAATACAAAAACAGCAGTTGTTTGGGGAGCAATGATTTATTACCTGGGAGAACAGGGCTTTGGGCAAGGTTCAAAATTTTTTCTGCAATCAGAAAAGGGCAAGGGAATTGCTAAGATTTCTGAAGTGTCTGCTGTGTGCCAGGGTGTGGGAGGCACTAAAACACATGCCTGCGCTCACGAGGTGTCGTGTTCACGCGGTGGAGGCAACCGTGTCTGCAGGTGACTATAAAGCCAAGCAAAAGAAGCAGGTGGTAAGGAAAAGCAACCTCTGGGGAAGGCTTCCTGGAGGCAGTGGCTCTGAGCTGAGCCTGGAAAGTTGGGCAGGATTCAACAGGCCTTGTCCCCCTCCCCCGTTATCCTCTCTGCAGCTGCCTACAATCAGGCTTTCGTCCTCTCTTCTTCCCCGTGATGCTCTTATCAAGTGACCTTCATGTTTATCCTCAGTCCTCACTGTCCCTGACACCCAGTAGCACACACTCTGCTCCCAGAGGTGCTTCTCTTGGCTTCCCTGGTTCCTGCTAGCAACACTGGTCACTGCTCAGTCTCCTCCCTTGCTGGAAGCCCGTTCCCCTCCCACCTCTGAATCCTGGTGTCCTGGGGCCCCCGCCCTCCCACTTCTCTCTGCCCCCTCTTGGCCTCAACCAGGCCTGCTGATGACTCAGACCTTTATCTCCAGTTCAGACTCTCCCTGACCTCCATGCTTGGGTATCTCACTTTTAAGCAGCACCTCCGCTGGTATGTCTCATAAACTTTTTTTTTTTTTGGTAATAAATTATATTTTTAGAGAAATTTTAGATTATACAAAAGTTATGTTGAAAGTAGGGGGACGCGGTTGTGGCTCAAGTGACTGGGCTCCTGTCTACCATATAGGAGGTCCAGGGTTCTATTCCTGGGGCCTCCTGGTGAAAAGCAAGCTGGCCCATGCGGAGAGCTGGCACAGCAAGATGACGCCACAAAAAATTATACAGAAGAGAGACAATAAGAGATGCAGCCAGACGAGGGAGCTGAGGTGGCGCAAGAGATTGAGTGACTCTCTCCACTCCAGAAGGTCGCAGGATCGGTTCCCAGTGCCGCCTAAAGAGAAGACAAGCAGAGAAGAACACATAGAGAGCAGACAGGGAGCTCAAAACAACAAGGAGGGGGGAGAAATAAATAAATAAACCTTTAAAATAATACAAGAAGAAAGTATAGGGGATTCCAATATAACCCATCCTTCCCCCACCCACATTTTCCCCTATTAATAACATCTTACATTAGTGTGGTACATTTGTTACAATTGATGAATAAATATTGAAGCATTGCTACTAAGCAAGGTCTATAGTTTCCATTCTGGTTTACACTTTGCACTGTACACTTTTATTGGTTTTGACAAATGTATAATGGCCTGTATCTGTCATTGCAATATCGTACAGAGCAATTCCAATGCCCTAAAAATGCCCCATGTTCTACCTACTCTTCCCTTTCCCTCCCCTCAGAACCTCTGGTAACTACTAGCTTTATATCAATGTTACAATTTCTTCCATTCATAGACTGTTTTTAAAACTCATCTTACTTTATTGAAGGGTATCGTAAAGAAAAATGCCCACGTTGTACAAGCACTGCTCTAAGACTTTTCAAAGTGACCATGCTTGTAAACCAGCACCCAGATGAGAAAGAGACTGTTACCGGCAGGCAGGATGCTCCCTCTCGCATCCCTCTCCCCGTCACTGCCACACAAAGGCAGCTGCTGCTCTGATTTCTATCATCATAGATTAATTTTGCCTGGTTTTGTACTTTATACTAAAGAAACATAGAAAATATACTCTGTCTGGCTTCTTTGGCTCAACGTTATGCTTGTGAGACTCAGCCATGTTGCCTGTAGCTGTCATTCATTCTTTTTTTAATTTATTTTTTATTAGGAAGTTGTAGGTTTACAGAAAAATCATGCAGAAAGTACAGAGTTTTCGTATCCCCCCATAACACACACACACACAGTTTTTCCTATGGTTAACACTGTGTTAGTGTGTACCTTTGCTACAATCGACAAAACAATATTATTATAATTATTCTATTACCTATAGCTCATAGTTCACTTTAGGGCTCTCTGTTTGTGTTGTATGGTCCTGTGGTTATTTCAGAAATTTTTATTCTCACAACATTTATACAACCTAAATATTCCCCATTTAATTTTATTTTTATTGCTGGAGATACTATCCGATTGTATGATTATGCCATCATTAATTTGTTCATTCTACTCTCAAGTGGCATTTGTGCTGTCTCCACTCTGAGAATCATGACTACTGCTAGGAAGAGCGAGCTCAGGATTCAGTTTTACTCTGCATTGTGCAAACCCATCCTGCCCCACAGAACTGAGCTTGGCGTGAAGGGGGTGAGCAAAGGTGCCTCGTGGTTTTTTTTTTTTTTTTTAAGGAGGTACTGGAATTGGAACCCGGGACCTCATACATGGAAAGCAGGGGCTCAACCACTGAGCTACACCTGCTTCCCCCACGTGTGTTTTAATGGGCCCTTCAGTGTTGTAACCCAATCGAGTGACTAATGCTGGACTCTCAGGTCCCATAGCTGGCCTTGAACTTGAAAAAAAAGTCAGTACATGAATTAGTGTAGGAACAAATAAATGAATGTGTGAAAGGAGTGATAACTGAATGAATATGTTTTGGAAAAGAACGCTATTGAGTGCTCTTCCTGGGTCAGGGACTGTGCTAGCTGTTTTCAAAAACTTCACCTTATTTATTCACTGCCACACTTCTATGAGAGGTGGGAGTGATCACCTGGATTTTATGGATTGGGGAAAAAAAAAAACACAGCAAAGCTTGTATAATCCGGGTCATTTAAGTTCTCTGGGCCAGTTTCTCCCATCTGTAAAATGTGGAGAAAAATAGTGAGTGGATCCAGCAAGTAAAACAGCAGCATAGTCCTGGCTCAGAAGAGTGCCTGATTACACTTCATTTTTATTTTATTTTTATTGTTCAAGGTCATATAGCTTGTAAGTGTCAAAGTCGGGATTTGAACCTGTGCCTCTTACCTCCCACTGCACAGTGTTGGCTCCACCACCGCCTGCCTGGGGAGTGAAGGGAGTGAAGGGTCTCACTCACGTCCGTCCAATCCTGCCACTTGATGTCCTCCCCTCTCTGAGCAGCAGCCAGGGGCACGTTCCCTGAGCTACCTCTGTCCTTGCTCCGCTCTTAATCTGGAAAGTGACTCAACAGATTGGTTGAAACCCAGCCCTGGTGGGATGGTTAGGTTAATGTGTCAACTCGGCCAGGTAATTGTGTCCAGGTGTTTGGTCCAGTAATACAAGAGCATTTATGGACTTTGATCACCAGTGAGTTTACTGCGTGGATGGCTGATTACATCTGCATCAATCAGGGAGATTGCATCAGCAACGGGTGACGCTTTTATCCAATCAGCTGAATGCCTTAAAAGGGGAAGTGATTTCAGCATTCAGAGAGAATTTCCCAGCTCGTCATTGGACAGCCAACCTCTCCCGGAAACTCATCAAGGACCTTCATCAGACTTTCATCGGAGCCCCTGGTTTGCAGCCTGCCTGCAGAACCTGGACTTGTGCATCCCCACAGTCACGTGAGAGACTCTTCTAAAATCTCATATTATCGGGGTCGGATGTGGCTCAACTGGTTGGGCGTCCGTCTCCCATATGGAGGGACCAGGGTTCGATCCCCGGGACCTCCCGGTAAAAAAAAAAAAATAAAATAAAATAAAATCTCATATTATTGACAGATATCTCCTGTTGATTCTGTTTCCCAAGAGAACCCTGACTAATACAGCTGGGACTCCCCTAACCTTAGAAATACAACTGTAGTGTTCTGAACTCACTGATCTCATTTTCTGTGTCTGGACTAATAGAGACTCTTGAACTCACGCTGCTAATTTAAATTCAAATCATCCCCAGCTTCGTGGGTGACAGCAGTTGGGGTGAGACTCTGCTCTGCGCTGGGTCTGGCTGCTCTCAGCTGGGGAAACTCTTGGTTCCAAGGAGCAGCCTCTTCCACCAGGCATTAGCTGCCCGGGCAACTGGTCAGTTGTGTTCAAGCTGAAGCCAACACTGACCTAACCCCCGACTGGGCCAGGGGAGCTCTGTACCAGCATCGTCACCTCCAGAGAACCAGCTGGGAACTAGAACAGTGGTCCGATTTGGGGGACATTGGAATTGTTCTGCATGATATTGCACTGATGGATACAAGCCATTATGCATTTTGTCAAAACCTATAAAATTGTGCGGTGCAAAGTATAAATCATAATGTAGACCATAGACCATGCTTGGTAGCAGTGCTTCACTATGTGTTCATCAACTGTGACAAATGTACCACACTAATGAAAGGTGTTGTTAATGGGGCTGGGATGGGAGAGGGAGAGGGGGCTTATACGAGAATCCCCTATACTTTTGATGTCACATTTATGTAATCTAAGGCTTATATTAAAAAAACAACAACCAAAAACCAGTGGATCAGAGAAGGCAGAGGCCCTGGGGGCTAGGTGGGGATAGGTTGGCTCCCAAGGAGGCTAGTTAGCCCTTTGGATGGGACAGTTCTTGGCTTCTCCAGCGAATGAGTCAATGAGTCATTTATATCACACTCTTGGGCCAAGAGATGGATGTTATCTTCAAATGGGGATCGACTCTGGCCCTGATTTTTTTTTTTTTTTAACATCTGGGAGAGGTGAGGCGGAGTGGGTCCACGAGCCCAGACAAGACAAGAATCACTTCCCTCGTGAAGGGAGACTTTCTCGTTCATGCACTGTAGTGGATGAAGGGCAGTGAACACGGTTACCAAGAGCTCTGGGCCATGAGGTGAGAATTCCCTGGGCATCTTGTACCCAGCGCCCCCTGAACTGTGCCAGGAGGCTACTTCAACATCCTCTCTTCAATTATTCCTGCCCTTGAGCCTCAGTGACATCCACTGAATTTCTTGTTTCTTCCACAGACCTTCCCCTTGGCAAGCAGCTTTTACTTAGAGTCTATTCCTGTGTTTCTAACTCTCTGGAGATGGAGACCTACTTTACACAGGTCTCTTCTCCGATCTGCTTCCACAATGCCAGGCTCTGTCCTGGTGATGACTTTCCATGAGGTGCTCACAGACAGGGCGGGATTTGGAGTGGTGTTTCCCAAAGCAGGATTTTAACAGTGCGACAAGAAAGAGCAGGCCCATAGCCAGTTAGGTTTCAGGACCATTGGGTTAAAACAGAGGTTTCCTTCCTACAGGACTTGTCAGGGCCTTTACTTGGCTCCTGACTGGTGAGACTCTCCAAGAATGGGACATTTTTCAAACACACAGACGTTTTTTTCCCCCTCAGATCCTCTACAGGGAGAAGAGTTCTGCTTCAGGTTGGGAACACTGACCCAAAGGCACCCCGGGAGCCTTTCCCCCAGTTTCTCCACTTTCTGCTGGGGAGATGGAGGGAAGGCAGCGGAAAGAACCCCAAGGGCAGCCAGGTGTATCTTCCTCCAGTCTGCCCCTCCTTTGCTCACTGCTGCCCCATTGCCCATGGGGCAAAATCCAGTCTCCTCTGGGAGCTGTTCCTCCCTTCTCTCCCGGGGTTCCCAAGTTTTTCCCCTACATTCCAGGAAAACCAGGACGGCAGCCTTTGCTCCTGCTCAGCCAGGCCTGGGCAGCCCTTCCCCCTTGTGGTCCCCATCCAATTCCTGCTTTCCGGGCCCTCACAGCCGCTGTCCCGTCCAGGAAGTCCTCCTTGATCTCCCTTTCAATGTATCTTTGCATCTCCGGTCTGCATGCATCTCTCTCCCTGGCAAGATGTGAGCTCCTCGGAAGCAATGCCAGCGTCTGATTAATTTTGGGGCCCCAGAACCCGACACAGAATAGGTGTTCAGGGAATGTTCACTTAAATCCAATAGAGTGTTTCATTTCTGGCTTAGCCGAGAAGACTTGCAGCACTGAGCAAACCAAACCAGGGCACGTACCGTGCGTGTGGGAAACCCATGGAGAACGAGGCTGGCACCGTCCCCCCAGCCCTCCCAGAGTCTGCTTTGGATTTTAAGTGCTTCTCACATGTCCATCCCCTCCCTGCCCCCTCTCCTTCCTTCCTATTGCTCCCCTAGAGGCACAGGCCCTATGCCTCTTCTCACTTCTCACTCCTGCTCCACACACCAAGCTTTTCTCTCTGCCCGGGGTTCCAGGAACACCTGTCCAAGCCACACACCACTGCCTGCCACACCTGCCTTCTGAAGACGCTTGCTGGCTTCCCATGTCCTCACCATCACCTGCATTGCAGGACTTTCTACCGTCCAGCCCACCTGTGTGTCCTTCCACTTACTAACCCACCCCCACATGCATGGCACCCCCTGATCAGTGGGCTGCTCTCTTCCTGCATCAGAAAGTTCCTGCCTCCAGGCCTTCGCCTGCCTGGTTGCCCCCACCTGCAGTGCTCTCCTCAGCCCCTCAGCCTTTCCTAAGCGGACCTGCCCCGGAGGCCCCCTCCCGGCCCCACCTCCTCTTGGAAGCTGTATCCATCTGTTCCTGTCCTGGCTGAGCTGCTCTTCTGAGGGCTGCTGCAGAACCCACCGTCCTGGCCTCACAGAGCTCTGTGCTTCTCGCGGAGCTCTGTGCTGCTCCCGCTGCTTGCTCTGTAATCACTGGGTCCAAGACTTAAACTTCTGCATCTCGCGGCAGAGCTGGGCACGTGTGCCAGGGCAATATGTGGGCCAGGGGGCAGCGTGGTGCCGGGCCCCCCAACCCCGTACACTGGGCAGCATCGTCTCCATCGGACCAGTGAGGAAATTGAGGCTCCAAAAGGTTAAGGGACTTGTCCAAGGTCACAGAGTTAGGACAACTGAAGCTGGGTAAGCCCTTGATCTGTCTGCTGAGGCCCTGTACAAAACTCAATGATTTGGTGTTTGTAACCAGCAGAGCTAATACATGGGTGTGACAGTGGTTGAAAGGGAAAGTCTAAGGTCATGTTTATTCCTAGAAGTTATGCTGAAAACTGTAGCATGGCACTGTATAAGATAGTTAAACCTCATGTAAAACACAACTGAGTGATATTGCATATACAAGACTGTTTTTACAAAATATACTAGAAAGAAGGAAAAAGAATAGTGGCTATATAAGGCAGGGGAAGCATAGAGAGATTGAGAGGTGATGAGTTTTGTTTGTTCTTTGTTTATTATTATTATTGGAATAATGAATATTCTACAAATGATTGAAGTGATGAATGCACCAGTATGTGATTACACTCAATACCACTGATTTTATACTTCAGATGGATTTATGCTTTATTAACATGTATCAATAAAATTGATTTGTTAACAAGAAAAAACCTCAGTGATTGATGGGATGGTTCTGGAGCTGCCCTGTCAATGAAAGGGCTTCTCTAAGTCAGTTAAAAATGACGTCTCTTTAGGATTTCAGATACGCCTGTTAGTGGTATGTGTGTTGAGGGGGGAAGGGAGGGCCCGTTACTGATGGTCGTCCAGAGCATTAGCCCAGGAATCAGGGGACTCGGGGAGTCTCAACTCTGCCCTCTTTCGGTTGGGTGACATTGGATAAGCTCCTTCTGGACCTCAGATTCTCCACATGAAGATGAAGGACTCTTCTCTGAACCCAGGGAGAAAAGCACTGTTAACACTTTCCTCAGTCTGTCAACAATTAGATACATGCAGCAGTTTAGTGGGGAAAAGAAATGATTTTCTTTAGTTGCTTTTTTTTTCTGCTCAAGACAATTGTGCATCTTAAATTAGCTGAACGGTCAGTATGGGGCAAGAGCACCTGCTGGAGACTTGGATGCAAATTTGGGCTCTGCCATGCACTTGCTGTGTGACCTTGGGCAGGTGTTGAACCTCTCTGGGCCTCAGGCACTTCATCCTTAAAGTGAGGGAGTTGGACTTGCTGCTGCTAAGGCCCACCCCAGCATTTCCTGATTGCGGTGATTCATGGCCCGGGTTATAGTCTCTGGGGCATTGCTACCCCCCAGCGGTTCCCAGGAGGCAGCTATGCTCAGCTGACTGCTCCCAAGAGCACCAGCTGGGGGGGAAGGCAGCTGGCGGGGGTGGGGGTGGGGGAGCAGGACCCCACTCTCCTGAAAGCAGGCCCCTGGGGGCTGTGTCCATCAGCTATGCAGGTCATTATGTGTGCGTTTTGTTCCCAGCACAAAGGAGCTCTCAGAGAACTTCCGAGAGAGGCTCCTCAGCTTCCTGGCTGATTTGATTTTTTTTTCAGGACCGGAGTGTGAAAGCCAAGCTGAACCTGCCTAATTGTGCCTGCGAAGGCTATTCAGAGAGACCGTTCTTGGAAGGAAATCAGGACAATTAGCTTTTGGCTGTGGGTGGAGGGGGAAGCAAGCTCATCATGGTGAATGTCAGCCTGTTCCCCAGGGGACCCAGAGGGCACAGAGTTGGATGAAGAGATAGGAAAAAGAGGAGCATTGGCCAGGCCTGCTGGGAGGGTGGGGGCTGGGTTAGCACCCACCCCCTGCACCGGGCACTGGGCTCCAGATGTGCGAATCAGAGGGTAGGGGCAGGCTCGGTGCTCAGGCTTTGCTGTGCCACCTTGGGCAAGTCCCTTAACCCCTGGGGACTCGGTTTCCCTTGAGGCTGCAAATGAGAAAATGGGGCCTGGAAATAACAGGTGAGAGTGGTGGGGTTCAGACTGATGGTACCAGAAGAACCTGAAGAAAGAGATCCTGGGGCCAAGTGCAGACCTAGCCCTCCAGCCTCAGTAGCCTGGGCTCCCACCCTGGTTGGAGCACTGCTTGGCCACTGGGCCCTCCCTGCACCCCCCTCCTCCTTTGCTGCTTTGGACAAGAGGCAACTTTTCTAATTCTGACATATGTGCACACACGTGCTTCGTCGGGCTTCCAAGCCAGAGCTGGAAGTTCAAATCTTAGCATTACCTCTTCCGAGCTCTGTGCTGCGTGGGGGATGTTGCTTGGCCTCTCTGAACATGTTTCCTAAGTGTGCCATGCCTGGCACAGAGGAGGTGATCAGTGCGAGTTTTCCTTCCTGCAGCATCAGGAAACTAGGGTCCATATATATCAGATTCGGGGTCGGATGTGGCTCAACTGGTTGGGCGTCCGTCTCCCATATGGAGGGACCTGGGTTCGATCCCCGGGACCTCCCGGTAAAAAAAAAAAAAAAAAAGTCAGAGCATATATATCAGATTCCCCCATAACCAAAGTTGGCGTATGGCTCTTTTGGATGGAAGTATTTCTAAATAGACCATGTGTTTCTTGCCGTTTCTGAATGGAGCCTGGAATGGATTGACTCGTCCCCCACAAAGGCACATTCAGGGCCTAACCCTGGTTCTGTGGGTGAGAACCCATTTGTACCTAGGACCTCTGAAGGTGTTGCTGCCAGCAGCTGGGTTTCCAGGTTCTTGGCCACTTTGTGAGAAGGAATTCAGACGTGCCACGTTAAGCAGGCAAGTAAAGGGTCTACTGAGAAATGAGAGATTTGAGTGCAGGGGTGCTCCCGGGAGAGACGCCCCTGGGGTTTTGGGCTTTATTGGGGCGGACTTTCCTCCCCCTTCCCGTGTCAGGGAGGGATTCCAGCGATTTGCAGCTCTATGGGCTGCTTTATCTGCCTTCCCACTGGTTTATTCCATGGGCCGCTCAGGTTGCACCTGTCACCTTTCAGGGACCCAATGGGACGGCATTTCTGTTTGGCATTATCCAGGCCTCTTTTTTTTTTTTTTTTAAACTTTATTTTGTACATTTAATAATTGAAAACATAAGCAATTAAAAACTAAAAAGTAAACACAGATGAATAAATATATACATTTCTCAATTAAATGTAATGGATACATGTAAATTTTTTTGTTGTTTTGTTTTTTGTTTTTGTGAATCAAACAATATATTACACAATATATTTGGTTCATAGTAACGCATTCATACTGTATTTGTCCTTTTGTGTCTGGCTTGCTTCACTCAACATAATGTCCTCCAGGTTCATCCATGTTGTCATATGCTTTATGACTTCATTTCTTCTTACAGCTGCATAATATTCCATCGTGTGAATAGACCACAGTTTGTTTATCCATTCATCTGTTGATGGACACCTGGGTTGTTTCCAGCTTTTGGCAATGGTGAATAATGTTGCTATGAACATCGGTGTGCAGATGTCTGCTCGTGTCACTGCTCTCAGTTCTTCTGGGTATATACCCAGTAGTGGTATTGCAGGGTCACATGGCAAGTCTATATTCAACTTCTTTAGGAACTGCCAAACAGTCCTCCACAGTGGTTGTACCATCCTGCATTCCCACCAACAGTGAAGAAGTGTTTCCAGGCCTCTTTTGAGCCCCGGAGTTTCACACAGGACCAGGTTCTTGGCGTGCTTTTCAGCTGTAACGGTTACAGCTTTGTTCTCCACCAGGCCGCCTTGCCTCCGGGGGTAACCGGGTGGGATCTTGTGCCCATGTCCTTGGTGGGGTCTCGGCTGTGATGGGCACAGCTTTGTTCTGACCAGCTGCCTTCCCTTGTTTCCTGTACTAACCTGCCTCTATGTTATGCACTAAGGCGAGGTCAAACCGAATCAGAGTGGCCTTGACCCAACATGACTGGAGTCCTTAGGAGCAGAGGAAATTTGGACATAGCAGTGGGAGACAGTCAGGGACAGAGACAGAGGCACGGGCTGGCTGGCCGCCACGAGAACACTGCCCGCTTCTGAGAAAGCACCTCCAGCCCCCAGGACTGTGAGGCAGTAGACACCCGTTGTGTTGTAACGGAGCACAGACCCTGGAGCTGGAAGCCGGGCTCCAGGCCTCTCCAGGTGTGTTTGATAACTACTCTGCTCCTTGGTTTCCTGGTAAGGAGAGAGAATGGTCACACCCCCCACATCTGTGTGTTTGAGGACTAAATGTGACAACACTGGTAAAACCCTCAGAACGGGGTTTGACCCTTAGAAAAATGCACATGGAAGCTTAGCATTGCTGATGTTGGATGGCACAGAGTCACCCAGCACCCTCTGTTATGTGCCGGCAGGTGACGTGGAGATGAATCCATTGACACATGGGAAGAAGTGAGAGAATCAGGGCAGAAGTTCAGCCAACACGCACAGCAAGGTGGACAGACTGGCATCCGTTTTGGATTGGTCTATTCTTTTCGGGGTTTTTCTGGTGATCAAATACATGTAACACACAATTTTCCATTTTAACCATTTTAAGTGTCTGATTCAGTGGCAGCGATTACATTTGCAATGTCGTGCGACCATCTATTTCCAAAACCTTCTCATCACTCTGAACAGGACTCTACTCTTTCAGCAATAACTAACTGCCTCTTCCCCCACCCCCTGGTAACCTCTAGTCAACTTTGTCTCTGAATGTGTGGTCTGTTTTTTGTTTTGTTTTTTTCTTTTATCCTTATCTTTTTTTTTTTTTTTTTTTTTTTTTTAAGGAAGAAAGTGAACACAGTCCTAACTACCACAAATTATGCTGTGGACTTTCCCACACATTGGGAAATCGCAGGAGTCAGCATATCCAGAGTGTAATAGATAAGCCTCGCCATGGGAAAACCAGCTTTGTGATCATAGTAACTTCCCTGCCAGGTAAGTATGTGTGGTCTATTTTTTATTTTTTTAATTTTATTTATTTTTATATATTTTAAATTTTTATTTATTTCCTCCCCACCACCACCTGCGTTCTCTGTCTGTTCTCTCTGTGTCCATTCGCTACACATTCTTCTGTGTCTGCTTGTCTTCTTGTCTTCTCTTTAGGAGGCACCGGGAACTGATCCTAGGACCTCCGACGTGGGAGAGAGGCACCCAATCGCTTGCGCCACTTCCGCTCCCTGGTTTGTTGTGTGTCTCATTGTCTTTCCTCTGTGTCTCTCTCTCTCTTTTTTTTTCGGTTGCGTCATCTTGTCGCGTCAGTTCGCAGTGCGGGCCAGCTCTCCGTGGCATGGGCCAGCTTTGCCTTCACCAGGAGGCCCTGGGATCTGAACCCTGGACCCTCCCATATGGTAGATGGGAGCCCAGTCGCTTGAGCCACATCTGCTCACCTGCGTGGTCTATTTTGTACTTTTTAAGACCACCTCTGAATACAAAAGACAAAAACTTCAGGGCTCCAAACAACAAAAACCCTAAAAACTGTAGGGCTACTTAGAAATGCAGGGACTTCAATGTGGTGGGTATGGCTGAGGCAGGGAACCCAGCTTAGATGCGGGAAACCCGGGTGCTGTGGGCGCTTCCCCCCCAGCTGTCCTGCCCCCACTGCAGCCACTGCCCTGGTGCCCACTGCTCACCCGGTGTGCAAGCTGCTAAGCCAGGCGAGCTTTTACAGCCAGACATGCAGGGACAGGCCGCCACCAGCTGCCACAGGCAACCGGGATACTTCTTCGTTTCCAGCTGTCTTTATCCTGTGCTTGAGCTTCTCCTTTGCATAAAATATTTTGAGTTCTGCCCTCTCAGAGTGGCAGCCCCACTTGACTCTTGCAGCCTTCTTCATCTTGGCTCTTGCAGAACGTTTTGGACATCTGTCATAAACGTGTTACCACGGAGCATCTTCACTGAATCCTGTGGGATGTAATTCCCCCAAGCACCAGAACTCCTGATGAGTAGGTCCCCAGAGCCTGGTGCCTGGCACCGGTGCCCAGATGGCTCCCCTGTTAGAATTCTCATGTCTGCTTTGGATGCTCTGTAACTCCTCTTGAGTTTCTGCTTCAGAAACCGGTGGCTGCCCGCGAGCTGTGAAACCGTAACTGTCTGTGGGGCCCCTTAGGTGCAAAGTGCATGAGCTTGGTGCCAGCTGTTTTGGCAACTGATTTTTTTTTTCTTTCAATTTACAATATATCTTTTTTTTTTCAGCAAATCAATTTTATGGATACATATTCATAAAGCATGCAATCCATCCAGAGTGTACAATCAATGGTATTTGGTATAATCATGTAGTTGTGCATACATCATGTCAGTCGTTATTAGAACATTTTCATTACTCAAGTTCATTTCATAAACTTCTGTATTTACACCTGGTTGGGGTTTGTTGTAGAGCTTGTCACAAACCCCAGCTTCCTCTCAGACCCAGGTGGATGTGAGAGAGTTTCAGGGCGGCCCTCCCACTCTCACTGGAGACCAGTACCCAGACCTGGATGAGGCCCTGGGGCTGTGTGTGCTCAAGCTCCGGCAGGAAGACGTCTTGGCCAGAGGTTGGCCTTTGGCCCTCACTGGACGGGATGAACCATTACCCCAGTGGGAGGAAGGAACTCCTTTTCGTGTGTTTGTCACCTTCTGGATCCGCAGGCATCAGTAGATGTCCAGGCCAGGGGTAGGGGTGGGGGTTGGCTGACCTAAGTCCGTTTCCCAAACAATTTTCTATTCTTTTTTCTTTTCTTTTCTCTTTTCTTTTCTTCCCTTTCTTTCTTTTCTTCCTCCCTCCCTCCCTCCCTCCCTCCCTCCCTCCTTCCCTCCCTCCCTCCCTTCCTTCCTTCCTTCCTTCCTTCCTTCCTTCCTTCCTTCCTTCCTTCCTTCC